>CANUEP010077492.1:0-21273 GCA_947857235.1 Jatropha podagrica | reverse complement strand
TTATATATATATATATATATATATATATATATATATATATATATATATATATATATATATATATATATATATATATATATATATATATATGTTAGTTTTTTTTTTCTAAATGAAAAACTCATATTTTTTTGGAATGAGTTTTCCTTGCTGCCATAAACTGTGCATTGTCTCCATAGCTGTCAATATGAAAACCTCTCCTTCTAACATGTCCTGTACTACCAATTGCTGTTATTCAGCATAAAACTCATGCATAAAATTATAATGTACCAGATCCCTGATTTACTTGTGCTTCTTTGAAGATGTCCCCCATAAAGGACAAGAATTTTATTCACCTAGGTTATTGTCTTTCTCCTGATAGTATTTGCTGTATTTACAATTTTTTGGCATTTCCTTTTCTTCCATTAACTCATTATATCCATCGTGTGTCTTTTCAGGTTATACAAAGTGGAATTGCCAATGCAGAAGAGATCATACTGTCAAATATGTCTGTTGCTTTGGATCGTATATGCTTGGATGTTGAGGTATTTGCATTGCTAATACCTCATCAAGATGCTTCAATAGCTGAAATTATTTGCTTGCATGAACTTCTTATGTGAAATGTGCAGTAAATTTCAGGATCCTTTTGTCTTCTCACATTATCACAGAGCAATGAGAGAGCCGTTTGACTACTATAACTTTGGTCAAAATTATATTCGTCCTTTGGTTGATTTTAGGTGAGCCCAGCACTTTTATGGTCTCCCTTGTTCATCTAGTCTTAGTGGCTTGATATTGTCTGGATACAGCTTTCTCAAACTTAAAGGACTATTGACTGCTTTCACTTTATTTGAATATCAACTAATTTGTATCATGGTCTGCGCCTTTAATGTTTGAAAAATGTTAGGAAATAAAGGTAATCAAAATAATTCAATTGTGTAATTTTGGGTTTTATTTGTAATTTCTTCATTCAAATTAGTGATTCAATTGCAATTTCGCATATTCTGAGCAGTTAAGATGATTTGGCATTTGAGTTGCTGACTTGTCAAACATGCATGTAAAGGACTGATGCGAGATCAGCTTTAATCGATTCATTGCTTAAATACTATTTTCTCTCTCTTCTTTTCTGTTCTCTCTTTCTAAATTCTCTTTCTCGCTTTCTCTTCTTCTTCTCTCTCTTGTTCTTCGCAAACCCTAATTTGATCTCAGAGTCAGACCTTGCATGACTATAAGGCCTACAAAAAATTGCCCTACCACAAGTGACATAATATAGGGAGTTTTCCAGTTTACATTATGAATTTAACATTCTGGTCGATGTTCTGCATTTGGTATAAATGGTCTACGTTGTTATGTTTTGAAAAATTATCTTAGGATCTAGACATAATATGGGAAGTTTTTCCTGGTGTACATTTCTGATTTTAGCATTGTCAAATCATAAATATTTGTTGTTTTTAACACTGTGCTTTAAAGTTTTTCATATTCCATTTTGCAGTCTCTTGCGTTGTTGTTTTGTTTCCTTTGATATGCATGTACTGTTGACCTTATATGCAATTAACATAAAAATGTGCTTAATGAATCTTTTAGAGGCAGATACATATCCTTTTTGGGTGGGGTGGCGTGGGGTGGGGGGGGGGGGGGGGCAGGGGGGACGCAGTGAAGACATATATCCAGTTGGTTAGATGTATGTATTAGGATCCAAGTTGCAAGATAAGGTATGACACTTGTCTTGAATCCCACATTACAAATTGAAGAAATTAGAAAAAGGTATGACGCCTTTGCTTGATTATTTCCTCAAGCACATTAGGTTTAATAGAACCAGAAGAATACAAATATTGTAAGTCAACTTAGCTAATTGCAAACCCTAATCACAACTATAACTATAGAATAATTAATTACAAGATATTTTAACAATAATCACAAGATATTCTAACACCCCTCTCAAGCGACCAATGCTGTTTATCGATATTCCATTCTGCACTTAATCCAGCCACAACGTCTTTTTTTTTTTTTACTTTTTCAGGATATTAGATTCCTCCAATCATAACACAATAGCCTAAAGTAGATTAGTTATGAAATGGAGAACCTGTGGAGTAGCCAACCATTTGTGTATGACCTTTGTCTTCATAGTTCATATAACAAGCCTTGCCCATGGGTACCTTTGATATACCTCAGAATGTGAACAACATCTCAATGGCTCTCACACGGGGACTGGAGAATTTGCTAATCACACTTACTGCAAAAAAAAAAAAAGAAAAAAAAAAAAAAGAGAGAGAGAAAAAAATCTGGTTGTGTGATTGTGAGATAATTAAGCTTACCAACAAGCCTTCTGTATCTATCAGGATTTTAAATGACTCCCATTGTCTCAAAACAAGGTTCACATTGGGATTCGTAGGAGTATCCATAGGTGTGCAGTCAATCATGCTAGTCTCTTCTAATATATCTAGTGCATATTTCCTCTGTTATGACAATGTCATCAACACATACAGCTAATTAAATTCATTTACCATGATATCTATGTTGATAAAAAAATTGAACGATCTGCTTTACTTTGACTCATGCCAATTGTTGAAAAACAACACTTAACCTTCCAAACTATGCACGTGGAGATTGCTTCAATTCATACAGAGATCGACATCTACATGCCAAACTGGACTCCCACCGAACAAGAAAACCAGTGGTTGTTTCATATGCACTTCTTTAGCCAACTCCTCGTGTAAGAAAACATTTTAAATGTCGAGTTGATGAAGAGGCCAATGGTAAATGGCTGCTAGAGAAAATTGTACAAAAGCAATCTTTGCCGCTGGTGAAAAAGTATCACTGTAATCAAGACTATAAATTTGTATGTACACCTTAGCTACAAAGCCTAGCTTTAAAAAGGTAATTTTTCCCATCAGGACCAACTTTGACAGTATAAACCCAATGATAATCAATGGTACTTTTGCCAGAAGGCAATGGAACAAGTTTCTAGGTGCCATTATTGTGAAGAGTAGCCATCTCTTCAATCATAGTTGCCGACCAACTAGGATTGACAAGTATTTCAATGACATTCTTCGGTATAGAAACAACGGACAAGGTGGAAACAAAGGAATAATAGGAAGGAGAGATTTCGAGTTGAACGAATACATTTTCAAAGATCAATGGGAGGAGTAGCTGCCTCTATGATTGGCATGACAAGTGTAGGAGCTGAGTCACTGGTATTGAAAACAAGGTCAATGGTAGGACAATGAGAATAGACTTGAAGTGATCAAAATATGACTAGATTTGCAAGAATAGGGATCAGAAGGACTACAAAGATTGAGTGCTAATGAGTTGGTTGGCTTGGAAAGGAAGTAGTAGTCTCAAAAAAGGTAACATCTGCAGCAAAAACTTAGAAGAGATGGTGTCATAACATTTGTATCCTTTTTGCAGACGAGAATAACCTAAGAAGACCTACTTAATTGACTTGGGCTGAAGTTTGTCTTTCCCAGAAGTATGGTCATGAAAAAAACAAGTACAACAAAAGACACGGAGATGAACACAAAACATATCCTATTTGGGAAACAAAATGGAACAAGGATTTTGATTTTGTAAGACAGAAAAAGGCATCCTATTAATAAGAAAACAAACAATAAGAATTGCATCTCCTCAAACATGAAGTGGACCATGATTACGAAGAAGTGAAATACGAGCTGTTTGAATGAGATGGTGGTTCTATTGTTTAGCGACGTTTTGTTTAGGTGTATATGCACAAGAAGGTTGATGATGAATATCTTGAGAAGGTATAAACTCCTTAAATGGTTGAGAAAAATATTCTCGAGCATTATCACTCTGCAATGTCTTAATGGAAACACCAAAATGATTTTGAATCTCAATAGAAAATTTTTGAAGATTTTAGAACGATTTTTCATTAGAAACAATTAAGTACAATGGCAATAGTCATCAATAAGATCAACAGTAATTACTAACTCAACTAGGACCGTAAACATTAGAATGAATGATGTTAAACATAGATGAGGCTTTATTATTGACACGTTTAGGAGAAGAAACGTGAGATTGTTTCTCGAGTTTACATAACTCATACTCTAAAATAGTTAGTGAAGATAAATTGGGAACTACGGTATTGAAGTTCGGTAAGACTGGGATGTTTGAATTGGTTGTGAAGTTTAGCGGATGTAATAGAAGCAAAAGCAACAACGGTTCTAGGAATGGAGAGATAGTATACAACCCTTGTAACTCCAATCATCTTCCTTGTAGGTTGATCCTACACAAAGACATAGTCAACTATGAAGGACATAATACAATTATGTTGTTTGGTCAATTTAGTAGTGGGAGAAATTTTAAGCATTTAGGAGTGAATAAGACTGAAGTCAAAGTCATTGAAGGAATGGGTTGAATTTCCTTAATGCCTGTAATCTCTGTTTGTGAACCATTAGCTAGGATAATCCTAAATGAGTCTGGAGAAGTGGTGAGAGTAGAGGAGAGTGTTTCATTACTAGAGATGTGATCAAAAGCATTGGAGTCAAGAGCCCAAGGATCGTTAGTTGTGGATTTTGTCAAACAAGAAACCAAAGTGGTAGGCTGAGATACGGAGGACGACTACTGTAGTGCTTGCTGTTTGGCAGCCCAAAAGTGTACATATTCATTATAATTGAATGTCAAAGTGACCGAGTTACCTGATGTACCAGGCAAAGGAATTCCATCTCCATTACTCTTAACCATGTGAGCAATTGGTCATCTAGTACTAGTAGACTGAAGTTTTGGTGGTTTACCATGCAATGTTCAACAAGTTTCCCGGGTATGACTAGGTTTGTCATAATGAATATAATGTTTAGATTTGTTTCGTTTCCATTTTCAACTACCATTCTGTACAACAAACATAGATGCTTCAATATTAGGAGATGAAGTTGGAGTCACAAAAATGCGAAGTCGAGCAGAAATATCTTCCAGAGTGGGGATAATAGAAGCTGTCAGCATTTGATCTCGAACAAAACTAAGATCACGTTAAAGACCTATAAGTGTCAAGACCGTGGAGAATTTATTCGTCTGTTGTTCTTGTGCAGTAACATTCTCTAAGAAAGGCATACCATAATTAAATTTATGATGCAACGTTTCAGCTTGTCCAAGATTACTGGCCATATCCGGTTGATTTTACTACAAATGGACATTGTCAAAGACAACTTTATATATTTGTTGTATGTCATTTGTAAGATGGAAATAAAGGAAGTAGTTTGGGATCAAGAGAATTCCACAATAAACTACACAATTATGCATCAATCTTAGACCATGTTATCCTATGTATAGCAAAAACATCATTGGCATTTTTACTTAATGATCATCATATCCTTGCCCCATAAGCCATAGTCCTACTGAAGAAGCCCAAGAAATATAGTTACTACTGCCTAACAGTTTAATAGTGGTAGTAGGGGTACTAAAGAAAAGAGATTCAAACAGATTGGAAGATGACGGTTTAGTGTTTGAGTCATTATGATACTGAATAAGGCAAAAGAAGGAAAAAGTTGTACCTTTTTAGAAGAAATAGGGGGTTGTTTGTACCTTGGCAGAAGAAAGAGAAAGACCTAGTGAAAGGGGTGATTGGAAAAAGGACCATTGGTCTTGGGCAAATCGGATGGTGATGAGTTCATGCGCCAGCACGTGTACCGGTTGGCAAAAACTTGTGGCGGTGCGTGGACATCGATGGCAAAGGTTCCTGCGGTGGAAATTGATGAACGGCGATTCTTCTAGGATAGGCAGTGAGAACAGAAAATGGCTATGTTGTGTTTTGGCAAAACAGGGTTATATTTTATAAGGGAAAAGAAGATCGGAGAACAAGAAATCAGGTGCTGTTTGGCTCTGATACCATGAAGAATTTAGAGAAGGTTTGAAGCTTTTGCTTGATTATTCCCTCAAGCACATTAGATATAAATAGAATAAAAAAAATACAAATATGGTAAGTCAACTTAGCTAATTGCAAACTGCAGTCGTAGCTATAATTATAGAATAATTACAAGATATTCTAACAGAGATTTTAGATCTGAGTGTAGGGTTCATGTGAACTTGGACTCCCAGCCTCAATGGCTAGCTTTTGAGGTATGGTTCTACCAAAGATTATTACAATTGGTATTAGGGCCAACACCGTGCCTCTCAATTGCAATTGAGCTGCATGGGTGGTGACATGGGAATTGCAGTGTTCACCTAGGGCTAGGAAAAAGGAACCCTAGCACAAACTCAACCCATCGTGGGCAGCGGGACTCCGGAGTGTGGTTGGATATTAGGATCCTAGTTGCAAGCTAAGGTACAGGACTTGTCTTGGTTCCCACATTGGAAGTATGGGATTTTAGGGTGGGGTTACATGAACTTGGCTCTTCAACCTCGACAGCTAGCTTTTGAGGTATGATTCACCCAAGGTCATAACAATGTGGTTTGAAGGGTCTCACAACCAAATAACCTGTCCTTTTTTTTATGTTTGAATCTGTCAACTGAATTGATTTGAAAACTCGCAATATAAAAGAAATTGATTTGGTTATTTTATTTCGCTTTTCAATAATTTGGATTGTGCTTTTGATTTTAGTCTAGAAGCTATAAGCAAATGAAATATTTTAGCTTATTATTTTATCATAACAAGAAAAAAAAAAGAAATTATGATTTTGTTTTAGAAAACAAAAATTTGAAATGATGACTTAGCTTATTTGGTTTTAAAATATCAAAAACCTGAACAAAAAAACTAATAGCACAAATTTCTGAAATTTGTTTAATGCATCAGTTTGGTTCATTATGCTATTTTAGATGGCTAAATGCTCTCTTTTTGCTGGCTGCGTACTCGAATGATCAGTTAACTAATCTTTCAATCAACTTGCTTTGATTACTTCCAATTGATATTGATTAGTTTTTTCAGGAAGTAAATGCGTCTCTTCTCTCTAACTTAGGCATTTCGTCTAATGATAAGACCACATGAGTCTGGGTTTTTGTGGTGTTCACTGTGAACTGAGTAAATATTATACGGTTTCCAACTAAATTTGTTGCAATTATTGAGCCTATATATGTGAAAACTGAAAACGATGTCATGGCTCTCTTCTGTCATTATTGAACTGTTTTATGTAGCGAGAAGAACTCCATATTTTGGGCTTTTCTAGTGTTTAACTGGTTATATGGGAACAAGTATAGTATCTTATTAGATTTGTGTGGTTAGAGAGCCTATATTTTCTCAAATGTTCGTCTTGCTTATCGTCTCTGCATGTCTCGTATGTGTGCTCGAATGTCGACCATATGCTAAATTAGAGGATTTCAATAAAGTACAGGGATTTATGCTTTCATTTTCATATTCCCAAATAACTAGCTCCACTCTAGCTTTCTATAAACTGGTTGAAGATAATTGGGATGACCAAAACCATATCAGGTTCCATTACTAAATTTTTGTAATTTTTCTTATTTCTTCGTGCTTAACTTTTTCATTTGTAAGTATTAATAAACAAATTTAATCAGAGCACTTTATATCCGTTGTTGCCTCTTAAACTAAGGGACAATTATTCAAGTTATTTTGCTTATTTATGTTTATATTGCCTAAATTTCGCAGTTGAATTGTGATAATTTGTGCCATTCAGATATGTTTCATGTATTTCTATCCACACTTATCAAAAAATTGGCTGCAGAAATTCTTATGTTGGCAATATTTCCCTTTTCCATGAAGTGGAAGAGAAGCTTCGGCAGGTACCTACATTTATTATTGGGGTAGTTACCCTCTGGTTACTGCTAAGTATTTAATAATTTTGTGCAGTAATGTTTCTTATTAATTTTTTATGGACGTAATTTTGTTTCATCCCTGGAGAAAATATTTTTAAACTGTTCTTTTCCTCCGTTGATTAGTTGACAGTGGACCAATCATCTTTAGACAATGCATTAAGTATGCTTTCTTGTTCTGAAAAAAGTTCACAGGGAATTTGAAAAAGATAGGTATCTTTTTTTGTCATTAATCATTAAGTGAAAACATTGTCAAGAGAAAAATTTAAATCTTCCAATATTCTCTTGGCATGGTTTTATTTTCTTTTTTTTCTTTGAATAACATTTTTGAGCATGGTTAGATATCAATTTTTGGATGAAATAGTTATTTTGTTATTGTTGATTCCAGGGTCATAATATTGTCTTGATGTCAAATCACCAAACTGAAGCAGACCCGGCTATAATTGCATTGTTGCTTGAGAAAACAAAGCCCTATATTGCTGAGAACTTGGTGAACTGATCTTTTCAATCCTGACTCTAAGTAGCAATTTCTGTGTTTGAAATGCTTGCATGGCCTAATTCCACTCATAATAATGCAGATCTATGTAGCAGGGGATAGAGTCATAACAGATCCTCTTTGCAAGCCATTCAGCATGGGCAGGTCCTTATGAAACTTTTAGATTTCTTCAACTTTGATTCTTCTATCAAATGCTTTTTAATTGATTATGTAAAAATTCTTAGATTTGCTTGTTTTCAGGAACCTTATATGCCTGTACTTGAAAAAACACATGAATGATGTCTTGTTTTCAGGAACCTTATATGCGTGTACTCGAAAAAACACATGAATGATGTTCCTGAGCTTACTGAGATGAAGAAAAGAGCAAACATACGAAGTTTGAAGGAGATGGCCATTCTTTTAAGGTATTCTAATTGCTTCTTGATCACCTGGTCAAAAAAAATATTGATATAAGAAATATGTGGACCTGTTTTCAGGACTTCTCAAAATTCATTTGGGAATAGATTATTTGGACAATTCACAATTAGCCCTTTTGACTGCATTTTCAACTATCAAGTGTTTCTCTGTGCTCTTTTCTATGGGATAAATATAATACTAATGTGTCTCACCAAACAATATGATTTCGATAAAATGCAAGTCTTGGTTGAGTGAATTATTTAGTTTGTTGGTTATGGAATTTTGGTTTTCTGAAACTACTTTCTTTCTCTTGGTTTGTCATTCCTGTTTCAGTTAATTGCTTCACTATTTGGTGTATTTTATTTTTGAAAGTTTTTACATCTTGGATAAGTTGTGCATGGAAAATTTTTCTTTCTGCAGTTACCTTTATAATTGGTAAAAGAAATTGAAAAAGATTTTAGAGGATGACTAAGAAGTTCAAAGATTTGTTCCCTTTAATATGATTCAGATGTATTTTGTCCCATGTTTTCCCATATTTCATTCTATCATGTCCGTGCAATGTTTGTATACATCATTTTCTTTCTGTGGTATTTAAAGACAATCAAGACCTTTTGTTGGTTCAAGTCAATATGGTACGAGTAACAGATAAATTGAAGGTGGGGCCTTTAAGAAATTTGACTGGGAAATCGTGTGCACATGAGTCCTATAAGTGTGATAAACCTTCAATCCAGGTTGAACAATTGTTTGCATCAATCAATGAGTCTTGTGTAATTCAAAGCAAATTCCTGTATCTTAAAAATTAATGAAATTTAAAAATAATTTATCACTCAGGATTCAGGACTGCATATGTAATATTTCGTGCAGGAATCACATTGATCAGGCTGAAGCTAATTCTGGTATCTTTACTGATATATATGCCTGCAATTTAATAGGTCTATAAGAGTAGGTCTGAATGTGACCAAAAGGAATCCTGAACTTAAGAAAAGGAAATAATTTTTTTAAAAAAAAGAAGGAAAAGTGAAAAATTTAGCAGTCACATATGGGGTTCACAATATCTTGCTTCTGTGATAAGCAATTGTACTTTTTGCATGGATCTTAAAGCCTGCTGCAAACGAAACTCATGTTGAAAAATTAACAAAGTGATTCAAGGACTGGTAAATGGATGAGTATGGGACCTAGCACAAGCCAATTGGTTTTGTGCAAGATGGTTCCAACACTTGGCCACTTATCGAGCCCATACTGTTTTGGGCCCATGAACTTGAATAAAGCTATGTGATGTTGCGTTATGATTTTTGTTTTAGACCATTTAGATGTTCTAAAACTACAGGATAAATCCTCATTTTTTTGGGTTTGTTCTAAAAAAATTTAAAACTTTGGCTTAAAAAATATTGTTTAACTGAATGCTGAACAGATGTTTTATGTAAGAAATCATCTTAATCTATTACTTCGAATACAGGGATGGCTCACGAATAGTGTGGATTGCCCCAAGTGGTGGTAGGGACCGACCAGATCATCTGACTGGAGAATGGTATCCAGTAAGTGCTTTTCTATTTTTTAAAATTTTTTACCTTCTTTCTTTTTCTTAAAAAAATATTTTTACCTTCCTTTTCTTTCATGCAAAAGAAATATTGGAAAGATAATGCTTTTTAGATTTTTATTTGATTCATTTCATCAAATTGCACATTATTGTTTAAAAGTTTTGAGATTACTGCTGTTTTTCCTCATAGACATAGATTTTATAGTAATCTTGGAGCCTAATTCTCATCTTATAGTGCTCCATTTATTCTAATCTTGCATCTGAATATTATAAAACATGGGTTAATCTCTTGTGAAATCCTTGACATTTTCTGGTTCACTACTATTTGCATTTATCCAGAAATACCCAATTACATCTACATCCTATATTTTAATTATCTATAGCAATCACAGCCTGTTCTTAAATTGATTTGATTATACGTAAAATTAACACATAAGTGTGAAGTTAAGCATTTATACAAATATATTCAGTTGCCAAATGTCAATGAGTTAATTGTTTTCTTGTAATTGTATTTTAGCAGCTTAGCTATGGTTGCAACCAATAGCTGAGGTATAGGCTATAGGTGGCTATAGGTGACTATTTCGAAAGTGCAGACCAAAATGCAAAATTGGGAAAAAGTTCATGACTTCTTTCTTTGTGATTAAACTATAAGATAAAATTATCACTAGAAACCATATCCAGTGTTTAGCTTTCAACAGATATGGATATGTGTCAATGTATTGGTTAGTGAAGAAAGGAAAGAAAAATTCTGTATTTCTTTCAATTGTATACAATATACAATCCCTAAGCTAGGTAATTTATATACAAGAATCTCAGTAGAATAAGAAACTAATTAACTAGAAAAGTCAAGAATATTAATAAGAAGGATTTCAACACTCCCCCTCAAGTTATTATACATGCCCAACTTATAAACCAAAGGATGAAATAATTTGCTACTTAAGCCTTTTGTAAAAACATTAGCAAATTATTCTTTTGAAGTCATATAGAAAACCTTTATGGAATCTTCAACAATTTTTTCTTCTATAAAGTGACGATCAATCTCTATATGCTTAGTTTGATTATGCTGGACTGGATTATTCACTATATTGATGACTATTTTATTATCACAAAACAAGGATGTATCTGCTGTTTCAAACAACTTTAATTCTTTCATCACTCTACGCAACCATAGAAGTTCACAAACTCTGTGTACCATGGCTTTATACTCGGCTTCTGCACTGGACCTAACAATCACAGTCTGTTTCTTGCTCAATTGCAGTATGAGTGAAGAATCATCTTGGTCCATACTTTTCTTTCATTGTGTTTATGCCTCGTCACATTTTTTCTAACCTACTCTTTTCTAGACCTAAAATGAATGAATATATTCTATCATTTCGTTCAGAATTGATCTTTCTTTTTAGTCACATGAAAATAAAATAAAATAAACTTTTCTGGAAAAATTTAAATTAAATTATCCTTGCTTAAAGGGTGCTATGTTGCATCAAAACCTACTTTATGCATGCTTCTGAGGAATCACTCTCCTGCGAAGTACGAAGTAGTTATAGATTCTAGCTTCTTGAAAAGAGCCCACAATTAATCTAGGACAGAACTGTTCAAGAATTCTTGCAAATTATGATTAGGTATTATCTCAGCTTCAATACTGATGTTAACCACAGCGTGGCTGGGAATGTTTTATCTTCCCTGCTAATTGTGTCAAAAGGAAAAAAAAAAAAAAAAAAGAATATTTAAGCACTGTTTCATCAATGAGCAATATATTTGTTTCTTGGATGCCTTCACCCATTAATGCTGATATAAGTGGGGCAGGCACCATTTGATGCTTCTTCAGTGGATAACATGAGAAGGCTTGCTGAACATTCTGGTGCTCCTTGGCATATTTATCCGTTGGCATTGTTGTGCCATGACATAATGCCCCCTCCACTTCAGGTATATCTTTATTTCATTTGATGTCTTTTTGTGATAATATGTCTCAATGCATTGGAATTATTTAGGTGCAAAAGGAAATCGGAGAGAAACGAGTGATCTCCTTTCACGGGGTTGGATTGTCAATTGCACCGGGAATCAGCTTCTCTGAAATTGCTGGTAGTTGTGAAAATCCTGAAGAGGTTGGTCAAAATTAATACACTGCTCATGCATCTTTAAGTGATTTGTATTCATAATATTATTGAAATTAAGCACACCACTGTATTAATTTTAAGGCCAAATTAGGACTATCTTAGGGCCATTTAAGCCCAGATCTATTTAAAATCAATAAAAAATATAACAATAACGAAGTCTTAATTCCAAGCTAGTTGAGTTAGCTATGCGAATCCTTTGTTTCCATTCAGCTTTATTTATAACTAAGGCTGCACTAATGTCAGGAAGTAATTGATCGTTTGAAACATTTTCTCTCCAT
Organism: Jatropha podagrica; assembly: GCA_947857235.1. NCBI lineage: Eukaryota > Viridiplantae > Streptophyta > Magnoliopsida > Malpighiales > Euphorbiaceae > Jatropha > Jatropha podagrica. Next base: position 8,766 of record CANUEP010077492.1, on the reverse strand, counting down.
GTGTTTCTAGGTCTACCTCCTTTTTTGAAACCTCCACCATCAATGTGTCACACTTACAAACTAGAGCACTTTGGGATCTATGTAGGACATGACTAATGCATTTTGGACATCCTTCTTTCACTTTATTTCTAACTTGTGCTACTTGCATCTTTTTCCACTGGTCATTTCTACTCTTGTCTGATTTTATGTGACCACCGATCCATCTTAACATTCTTATTTATACGATATTCATCTTTTGAATATGTTGGATGTTCGGGGCTTATCATTCACTCCCTTGTAACATCGCAGGTGTCATTAGTGTTTTGTGCAACTTGTCTTTCAAATTGTTAGATATCTTCTTATCACATAGTACATCTGTGTGTGTGTTCTTCACACATTAACTTGTTGAATTAACTCTCCGAAAATAATGGATTGCTATTTCTGGTTCTTCATGTTCAGCTTCCGGTTAATGCAAATCTAGTAGTTTGGTTTTCTTTTGAACCCTTTAATATGTTAATTTTAATCTCTCTAATGCCTTATCTATCTTATCAACTTTTGTACCAGAGCTCATTGTCTCTTGTCCTTGTGATTCTGTCTTTAATTTCTGCTCTCTAGGTCTTTGTAGTTGCTGTTTTAGCCTTTCCAACTGCTGCATAGAACTTGCCAGCATTTTTGTTCAGAAAAAACTTGCCAGCATTTTGTTGTGAATTTTCTGTGTCATGCTTTTTGTTTTGCTTGCTGTAATGCATCTTCTGGTTGCTGCCTGAGCAAATTCTCTCTTTCTCTGTTTGTAGATCTTCATGCTGATTAGATTTCCTTGCTGCTTCTTTTAGTGGTTTAGGAATTTCTGGCAATAATTTAGACTGATCTAGATGGGGCAGGGACGGAAAGTGTAAAACCTGGCCCAACCTATCCATTTGCCATTCCTACTAGTGTTAACAATAATTTAAATGCACCCATTTGCTGGTGAAGCAGAGTATTCTAGTGTAGTTTGCATGAACATAACTTATCTGCATCTATTTTACATTTTATCTTAATTTGAATTTTGTATTCATTACAACTCTTAAACTCCGAGTTCCATTTTGTTCCCAAAATTTAGAAAATAAGGTTGGCCAAATCTGGAAATGGTAAGCCAGCCACATGGATTTAATAGCTATAGTAAATGTGAATTTGAGAATAATTTTGGGGCAAGTCAGTGAGGAGGAAACTGTTTATTGTTGTGAAAGAGAGAAGAAGAAAAGTTTGAAACAAGCAATTGACTTGATTAATTTATCATATACAATTTAGGGTATATATAATGCACAGGAATAGTTCTAAAAAAGAAAACAATCTCCTAAATATCTCCTAATTATGGCCGAGTATCATTTTAATATATACACAGTCTATTTCAATAATTACAAGATTCTAACATTGCCCCTCAAGCTGGAGTGTACATATCATATGCTCCAGCTTGTTACAAATGTATTCAATATGGGGACCTCTAAAAGACTTTGTAAGAAAATCTGCTAATTGATCGTTTCAACTAACAAAAGAGGTAGAAATACATCTTGATTCAGTCTTCTGTTTGATGAAGAGTGGCAATTTATCTCTATATGTTTTGTCCTTTCGTGAAACACAAGATTGGAGGCAATGTGAAGTGCTGCTTGATTATCACAGATTAATTTCATTTGTTTAATTTTTCCATATTTAAATTTTTGAAGAAGTTGTTTTAGCCAAATAAGTTCACACGTAGTTAGTGTCATGGCTCGGTAATCTGCTTTTGCACTTGATCTAGCTACAATAGTTTGTTTTTTACTCTTCTGAGATATCAAATTTTCTCCAATCAGAACACAATATCCTGAAGTAGACTGTCGATCAAAAGGAGAACTTGCCTAGTCTGCATCAAAATATCCAATAATTTGTGAGTGAACTCTATTTTTGTACAACAAACCTTGGCCAGGAGTTCCCTTGATATATCTCAGAATACGAATCACTGCATTCCAATGGCTATCACATGGAGATTGAAGGAATTGGCTAACCACGCTTACTGCAAAAGATGTCAGGTCATGTGATTGTAAGATAGTTTAGTTTACCAACCAATCTGCGATACCTACTAGAATCTTCTAATGGCTCCCCATGTCAAGAAATAAGTCTAACATTTGGGTCCATGGAAGGCTTTAAACCATACAGAGATCGATGTAAACAACACAATAAGCCAGACTTCCCCTGAGCAACAAAACTAGTTAGTTGCTCCATATAGGCTTCCTCGGCTAACTCCCCATGTGAAAAGGCATTTTTGATGTCAAGCTGATGAAGGTACCAGTGATTAATAGTTGTTAGAGATATGAGAAGACGGAGAAATGCAATCTTAGCCACAGGAGAAAAGGTGTCACTATAATCAAGGTCATAGATTTGAGTGTATCTCTTAGCAACAAGACAAGCTTTCAGACGATCAAATTTGCCATCTAGACCAACCTTGACAGCATAAACCCAACAACAACCAACAGTAATTTTGCCGATAGGTAATGGGACAAGTTCCCAAGTTCCATTGGAATAAAGTGCACTCATCTCTTCCACCATATCTTGACTCCACCCTATATGTGATAATGTTTTGAGAATACCCTAAGAAGACATACTTAACTGGTTTTGGTTGAAGTTTATCTTTTTCTGGATTATGATCATAGACAAAATAGGTACAACCAAAAACACGGAGGGGAAGACTTAAGGATCCTGATTTGGAAAAACAATAGAGTGGGGACTATAATTTTTTGAAGCAGAAGAAGGCATGCGATTAATGAGAAAACAAGCAGTAAGAGTAGAATCTCCCAAAAATGTAATGGAACATTATTACTAATAAGTAAGGTACGGGCAGTTTCAATGAGGTGCCTATTGTTTCTTTAGGCAACTCTATTCTGTTGAGGAGTATGAGCACAAGAAGATTGATGAATTATTCCCTGAGAAAATATAAATTAATCAAAAGGGTGAGGAAAATACTCTCTAGCATTAGCACTACGTAATATTATAATTTAAAGTCCAAATTGATTACTAATTTCAGCACAAACGGTTTGAAAAATAGAAAATAATTTCGAACAATTTTTCATAAGAAACAACCAAGTACACTGAGAAAAGTCATCAATAAAAGTAACAAAGTAATTAGAACCCAATGTTGAACTAACACGACTAGGATCACATACGTCTAAATGAACAACATCAAACATAGCTACGACTTTATCATTGACACGCTTGGGAAAAGAGATACGAGTTTGTTTCCCAAGTTGACACTACTCACACTCAAGAGAAGATAATGTAGAAAAACTAGGAATTAATTGTTTAAGCTTGATGAGATTGGGATGTCCGTAACGACGATGAAGTAGTTCAGTGGAAGCAGTGGAAGCAAGCGTGACTATGGTTTTTGGTGAGGAGAGGTAGTACAATTCTTGTGACTCATATCCTACTCCAATCATCTTCCCCGTACGTCGATCTTGCACAAAAATATAGTCAGCTATAAATGATACAATACAATTAAGGTGTTTGGTCAATTAATGGTAGAAGTCCAGCACCAGTAGTCTGAGCAATAGATTTGCCAATATTGAAAGACTGATTCCGTGATGGTTTACCATGCAATTTCCAACAACTTTCCCGAGTATGACTAGGCTTGTCAAATGAGTACAGTGTTTAGATTTGTTACCTTTTCACTTTCGTCTACTATTCTTAACTGCAAATAAAGATACTTCCATATTCTATAATGAAGTTGGAGTCACAAAGATGAGAAGGAGACGAGCAGAGATCCGCCAAGGTGGTAATTACAGAACCTGTCAGTATTGATCTCGAACTAAACTAAGATCAGGTCGAAGACTTATAAGTGCCAAAAACATGAAGAATTTATTTCTCTGTTGTTCTTGTGTAGCAGTACTTTCTGAGAAACGCATAAGGGAATTAAATTCATCAAGTAAGGTCTCAATTTGTCCAAGATAACTAGTCATATCCTGCTGATTTTGCTGCAAGTTAACAATATCAGACACCACTATAGGCTAGGGAACCGATCTCTGGTGGCTGTGAGATCCAACTCTTTCGGAATATTGGTGATTTCAAGGCGGTAGTAAGGTTGCCGTAACAGATTAGAACTGAAGTCGGGTTTTTTTGTGTGGAAACAGGAGAATTTGTAGAAATAAGGAGAGGAAAAATAATCAGAACACTATAGGCTCTGATACCATATGAAAGAGAGAAGAAGTTTTGAAACAAGCAATTGGTTTGATAAATTTTCATATACGGTTGTAGGTATATATAATACACAGAAAATAGTTGAAAAAAGGAAAATAATCTCCTAATATCCTTCTAGTATATGCACAATCTACCCTAATAATTACAAGATTCTAACAGAACTAAAAGTTAATATTTAGAAATATAGCTCAATTTGCCTTCTCAACTTGTTTGTGATATTCAATTTGCTAAAAAATCAATTTTTTTTTCAATTACACCCTAACTTTGCATGAAATGAGCAAAATACCTCAGTTTTTATGGGAAAACAATAAAATATTATTTTCATATTTTTAATTTACAAAGACTAAAATATTTGAAAAACTATATGTTTCTTACTCGAGTTTATTTATTAATTAAATTATACTCTGTTGAGAAAACTCGCCAGCACATTATTTATCGAGTTTTTATTAATTAAATTGAATCAAATTGAATCTATAAGACTTTTAACATGTTTTTTTTAATTATAATTTTAATATTTCATTGTTTGTAGAACAACAGGCATTTATAGCATCCTAAAAGGCTAAAATATAATTAGTATCGGTTGTATCATGATTATCTAATTGCAAAAGGATCAAATTCAATGCAATTGCAATTTGCCATATGTCATGCAGGTTCTACTTTAAAATCTTTTCCATTGCTTCCGCGGTTCTAATTTTCTTTTTATTTTTACTATGTTTTAATTGAGTACGAATTGTATTTTTACAACTTCAGTTTGATTGCCAAGTTTCTTTTGGCAGCTTTGAAATTATAAGCATCCATGTTGGAGTAAACATCATGTTTCATGATATTTTTGGGCTGTTCATTTAGTAGCCAATTTTAATTGGTTGTTTCTGCTTGGAAATGGAGGGAAATTAGAACATATGAAATGGAAATGTTTGTGGTTATTGGGTTGGAAATTTCAGAACCTTCTTGCTGGTTTCTCATTAGATTGAATCTTCTATTAAGTGCATAATTAACAGCTAGACTTTTTCACACTATGCTTGCGAACTATTCTTGGAAGTTAAGAGGAGGATCCCATTTATTAAGAGTCAAGACATTTTCTATTACTCTTCAAAAGTTGTTCTCTATTTGGAGCACCATTATGTATTTCATTGTTTCAAAATTCATTCTCCATTGCTTGTACACTGTGAAGTGCCTTTGCAATTTAGAATTATCTTTTTAACAATTCTGAGGAGCAGCGAGTATATCCAGAATCTTTAGAGACTTTTGTTGGTTTTCAATGTAGAGGTTTTGGCTGCAGGAAAGATGCCAAATTTTTTTTGAAGATTTACTATATATATATATATATATATAATTCTGTAATATGGTGTCTTTGCATAGAGAGAAATGCATATATCTTCAAAAATCAAAATGACCCTTTAGTTTGTTGTGGAAAAAAGTGGCTTTTAGCTTCTATGTAGGGAAATACCCTTTAGGTTATTCAGAGCTTTTGGAAAGTTTTACAACTTGATTGAAGGGCGTTACTTTCAGCTTGGTTATAAATGTTATTCTTTGTAGTAATTACCCATGGTGTACTATCCATTTTATCAATTAAGTATCTTTTCTTACCATTTATTAAAAGAGAAGGTAAATCTATTCTTATAATGTTGGTGCTGGGATGTGTCATCACATGGTCAAGTTTCACTTAATTTATGATGCTAGAATGTAGTGATTAAATATTTTGGACTGTTGCCATGCAGGTCGCAGGTGCATGGCTTCTCTACAAGTCTAACAACCTCGGAGAAGGTTTCGTCTCTGCAACACTTAAGGGCTTTACTGTGATTGATGATCGAGAGGGAACCAAAGACGAATTTCGATTGGCAATAGGAAAGCCTGGGAATATTGGTTATGGTATCCATCACTCTCCAACTGATGGAAATCAGCATACGACTGATACAAATTTTAAAGATAGCAGGACAGACGCAACTCCTACAATGCTTATACTTGATGCGAAATTTGGTCAACACTCAACGCTTATGTCTCTCTGTCTTCAGAGGCCACAACTGCTTGTTGCACTTGATTTTCTTCTTGCTTTTGTTGAGTTTTTTGTTCCTACAGTTGGTAATATGCTGTCAAATGAGGAAAATAAGGATCCAATGCTAGTGGTTGATTCAATTATTTTGGATGAGTCAATTTATAGGCAACCCTCTGCTGAAATAACACTCTCTCCACTGAAACCATTAATTGTGGATAATGAAAGATTCGACCATTTCATTTATGATGGTCAAGGTGGGATGTTGCTTTTAAAAGATAGAGACGGACATAATCTTTGTGGTCCAAGCAAGGAAGCTATTATATATGTAGGAAGTGGAAAAAAATTGCAGTTCAAAAATGTTGTCATCAAGGTAATGCTTTATTCTTTCATATTCTTAGTCTAGTAGGAATTTAGAAATCATGTCCCCATCCCAATTACTGATTGCTAGTGAAAATTTTGTTTCTTTAGAATGGGAAATATTTGGATTCTTGTATTTTATTGGGAAGCAATAGCAGTTATTCTGCTACGAGGGATGATCAGGTTTATCTGGAGGAAGAGGGTGAGGCTTCTGACTTGGAACACTCAAGAGAGAACATTGCTGACTTACAAACTCCAAGTACTTCTGACAGATCCACAGAATTTATCATCGAGTTTCAGGTCAAGCATTGCTTTTATTCATCTTTTTATGGTTCCTTTTCCAGGTATTTTTGTCTTTTTGAAACTTAAATAATTTTCAGGTCAGGCATTGCTTTTATTCATCTTTCTACAGTTGTCTCTCCAGCTATTTTTGTCCTTTTGAAACTTAAATAATTTTGAACTGGTTCGCATCTTAGTAATTGTTGTCTAATATTGATTTGGTCGATGGAATAATGAATGAAGATTTCCGTTTGAAGGAGGCTCCCTTTGAAATTAGTAGGGGTCGAGTATGGGACACATTATCTGACACTGTGCGGAGCTCAACTTGGTAAAGGCTTACTTTTAACCATTAGTTGGGTTTAACAAGTCAAGCATGAGCCTAATTTTAGAACTCGTAACTTACTGAGGCTAATCTTTTGCTAAGTGAAACTTGGTTCTTTGGGGATACAGAAACAACTTGCTTGTAGCCTGATATTCAAGCTTGCGACTAGCTCATTTTTAGGCTTGTTGATAGTTTGGTTTTGACTTTTAGGGTCTTAGTACATTTATTACAAACTAGCTGTTCATGAATGACTCTTGAAATACTTAGAAGTGTTAGAGAAAATATTAGGCTAGTCTAAATAATTTTTTATGATGGAAACGGAATGGAATTATTTGTTCGATTGGTTTATTTGGTTTTGGTAGAACAAATGCTGTGCTAGAAAGCAATGAGTAACAGCTTGCACCTCTTCTAATACTAGTTTTTTTGGACATATATTGGATATTATTTGTACTCGTTGTGCATAGTCGTTATTTAATTTCTACTAATTTTCTGTTTATAATATAATATTGTAAACATTGTACATTGTTAAAAACCTGAGAGCATAATGATATTTTAATCTGAAATCCAAGCTGGGACGAGAATTAGTAGTTTAAATTGAAAAAAGCGAACTATCTTTTGACTTCTACAGTTATTCTTAAAATATTCTTAGCTAGCTATGGAGTTAACAATGAACTATTGCTATTGCAAGTGTGCCTGTAAAGTAGTAAAAGCTAACTTAAAAATTATAATAAAGTTATCTCGAACAAAATGATAAAACTCCACGAAACAGTGTTCTTTTTTTGAAATTTCAATAAATCAAAAGGTGCGAAGAAAAAAGTAAAAAATCTTAAAAGTTAATTCTTGAGGAGCGAAAATATTAATATTTAAATAAAAAACAGAATTTTCATTATTTTTCAATCTTATTCTTTTTCTTCAAGTTCATCTCTTTTTTTTCTTTTTTTTATATATCTTTGTCTTCAAAAAAACAACATAGAAATTAAGCATCTATCTATAATATAATTAAAAAAAAATATATAATAAAAGGAGTTCACTAATGTAAAATATTATTCTATGTATCTAAATAAAAGGAAAGATTACTATAAAAAAAATTCAAAAATTGCAATTATACATTTCAATAATTTTTTCATCTTGAAAACCATGTTATAGCCTTTTGTTTTGCCATCACCATTTTCATAAACCATTTTACTTCAATTTTTGCAACATTTATACAAGGTAGTACTTTTATTTAGAATAGTTGAATATTTCTCCCTTGAAACAAGATTCAGCATCTTAAATACTAAATATGAATACTTAATTAATATTATTACAAATAAAGACATTATTGATAAAACTTTAATTAAATTTACATAATTTAATTAAATCTTATATAAAGTGCTTACTTGAAACATTATATCAATAATTTTGATTCAACCATTATTGCGCTTATTAAATTAGTTCAAGTTGTAGACTACCAGTGAGGGAAAAAATACAAAATTTAAAGTAAAATGGATCAATTTACCAAAAACTGCACACAATAATATAATAAATATTGGTGAGGGTTTTACACAAGGGCTTGACTTTTAATTTCCTATAAAAAGATTGGGGGGGGGGGGGGGGGGGGGGGGCGCGCTGCACAAATTTAATGTTAATGAGAATG
>CANUEP010077469.1:0-12366 GCA_947857235.1 Jatropha podagrica | reverse complement strand
CCCCCCCCCCCCCCCCCCCCCCCCCCCCCCCCCCCCCCCCCCCCCCCCCCCCCCCCCCCCCCCCCCCCCCCCCCCCCCCCCCCCCCCCCCCCCCCCCCCCCCCCCCAAGTGTCCCTCTTTCAAATAAACCTAAACGCAAGTTGTAAATACTTATAAAAGCCATTAGAAGTTTAACCCAAAATCCTTTAACATAAAACTCATTTCTACACAAATCATACTTTCTTTAAGTCTTGTAAAATCCATAATCATTAAAAGTATAAGAAAATATTTAAACCATCATTTAACTACTTATCAACTAACACATTAAAGTAAAAACCAAGCAAATAAAAGGAACAAATCAATAGGCACTTCACCTTAAGTGATTCGGCCACTCTTGCAAATGGAGGAGGAAAAAGTTTTCTTTTCAAAATAACCACACTTACTTTAAGGAAAACCATTCAAAAACACATTAACATCAAAAGAAAATAAAGCATGAAACAAAACTTAAGGCCCTTCCTTCATGGAGGTTCAACCACTCTTAAATAAAGGGAAGAGTGGTGTTCCTCTTCCAATACAAGCATTTCATTATGCTTAAAAATCATGGAAAATCGTATAAAAGCAACTAAATAACCAAATCCCCAACCAAGTCACAAGAACTTCAAAAATCATTCAAAACCTAAAAATTGATAACTTAAAGAAAATGAAAGGGAAGGGAAATATTATTGCACTAACCTTAAAATTAAGCTTGAATAAGCTTAGAAAACCTTATTCCTTAGCCTTTTCCTTTCCTTTAGAGGATGGTTCTCCAACCTCTTCAAAGTAGGAAAATCCACACTTAAAATCAAGAAATAACACAAGAAGAAGATGGAGCATGATTTAGTGCATCAAATACTTGTCTAAACCATGAATTCTACTTATTAATTCACAAAACTCAAGAATCACAACTTACATATTTTGGTAGAAACTCCAAATTCCTTAGCTTAGGGACTCCGAATTCTTACTCCTTAGCTTAGGTCTTAATGTTTGATCACTAATTCAAGGGTTAAATTAGGTGATTTGGTGAATTTTAGAGGTAGAGAAATTGAAGAAAAATGGAGCAGGAAGAAGAAGAAAGTTAACGTTGGAGATGGGAGAAGAAGAAGAGAGAATAGTGTTTTGGATAAGTTGTAGATTTTAAGTAGCAAAATCAAACTTGGCTACTTCATTTTATGTCAAATGAATGGCTAGGTTTAAGGGTTTAGTATTCTCATTTAAGGGCTCTAAATATTCATCAAATAATTATCCTCTAATTATTATTTAACTCCACCAATTCATTAAATTAATTTTATAAAAAATAATTCCTCAATTATTCCTTAACACACTACACTAGAAAGCACTATTCATTAAATACCTTAATTCTCCAAAAATATTTATGAAATATTTTCCACCCACCTAAATCATGCAAACATGCTCCAAAAATATTAAATTAAGTATTAGACATGCATAGTAATTTTTTCGGACCGAAATAATATCAAGTCTTGGATCGATAATACTATTCATAGACCGGTAAACTACTATTCACCAATAATTTATTACTTACTTTGTGTTGAAAAATTTATATCTTAACTTTAATTAATTAAGACTAATCACATAAAATCTAATTAACTCCATAAAAATTAATTATCTTCAATACCATTATCGGATCCAAATAAAATATTATTTGCCCCTCGGTTGATACCATTCATGACCCATTCAAATAATATCATTTTAAGATCCGAAATTTTAGGGCATTACAAAACTTGTCATGTTTGAGGCATGTGTTGATATGTAATTGTGTGAATTTACTCTAATGAAATAGAATAGTGGAAATTATATCAAACTTTTCAAGCAAAAGAGACAATTTATTCACAAATAAGTGCATACATTACATGAAATGACATGAATTGTCTGTTACATTTCATCAAAACCAAAAATCTGTATATCTACCTGTCAGGCCCCAACAGGAGTCTCGTGATGAACAAATCTATCGACTCTGAATCGACATTGAATCTAGAGTAAGTGTGTAGCCACACTTGATACAAACTTGAGGAAGAAGCATCAATGACATCAAAAATGGGTACAGTTGTACAGTTGGGCCATGCGGAAGTAAAATGGGATGGAAATCATTGAGTGATAAGGGCACCTCCAAATTGTGTGTAGGTAGGAACATCCTGATGACGACCATACTACCGTGCAACTCGACTAGGATAGCAGGCCATTGTCAATGACAAGTCACACAGGGGCCACCATGGGAAGGTCCATCTGATCCCATCAATGGTGAGATTTTGGAAACTGGTAGTCCAGTCTTCTAGGGTTACTCTAGTCGAGCGATGTTGACGATGAACATGTTGTCCAGTGGTGTAGCCATCACTTGCAACTTCTCAAAAGCCTACAACTGTACATGCATAAAATAAAAAATGAAAAAAAGAAAAGCTAGTTAAGTCAAAAACTTGTGAGGGTGGTTTAAGCAAATATTAGAGCATGTAGAAAAAGAAAAGCTCGTTAACTCGAAAACCCATGAGGGCAGTTTAAGGAAAAATTAGAGCCTAAAAGAAAAGTTCATGAGATCGAAGACTCGCAAGAGTAGCTCAAGCAAAAATTAGAGCACAAAATAAAGAAGAAAATGAAAATGCATCTACTGGTAGTAAAAGTGGGCTTCCCATCGGACCAAGCATCAAAGTCGAATCCCAAGCATGTTCTCCCAACCATACGAGTGTTTCTACTAGCATAAGTGAAAATGGTGGATGCCTAGATATCTGTTCAATAATGGGCGAAAACCTGAGGCTGGCATAGCCATTAACTCTGCTAAGGAGTAAATACTGCTAAGAATGCAGAAATAGACAAGTGGAGGCCAAAAGGGACTAGCATGGTTTATGTTCATAAAACGATCAACAAGAGGTTGTAGGGGGCACGACATCAACTCTCGATTTGTAAGCAGGGAGTTCATGCATTTATAAACTAAAAATAGATAGAACTCATGAAGCAGGGTCCACATTTAACTAGGGCAAAGCAAGGACATGTCCAATCTTAGGTTATCTACTTGAAATGATGTTGAATTCTTCAAATAGTTTACAGATCTCAAAGTCTTTATGATGAAATAGATTAGCAAAAGGGTCAAAATGATCAATTAGCCATTGTAGCAGGTTAGCTTGGACCCGGATATTTCGGTAATAGCTCAAGCCTCTGAGTTCAAAAGGAGAAAGTAATTCCAATCATCACGACTGAAACTCCGGAGCAATGCTTCGAATGCAGCACTAAAGACCAATCCATGACAAGACAGAGGAATTGAAGGAAGGGAAGAAGTGGTGAAAGATACAAAAATGATGTGGGTTTTTATAACAAAATGGAATGACAGCTAGATGCAGTGTAATGTGAGTTGGATACCATTTCACGGATAATACGATCCATGGTTGTAATGCGTAATTGCGATAATCATAATGTTTGAGAAAGATTATCATTTAATACTTATAAATAAAAGATGTTTATCATTTGTAAAACAATTTCAAGTTGGGTCCACAATGTGCAAAACAGAAAGGAGAAAAGGAAAACTAACAATCTATGCTAAGGGAATCCTATTTTGTAGCCTTAGTGTCTTCATCATCGAATCCATCCACCTCCTCCTCACTAGAATCCTCAACCTCCTCGACCACAGGCTGCCTCCGACTAGCACCTTAACCAGCATGCCTACTTGACAGTACTCTTCTATCGCGACTAGTAGAAGGGCCCACATGGAATCGCTGCGAAACACATCATTGGCATAATTAGATATATCTCATGCATACATATGTTATCTTGTATTTGTATTTTTTTTTACATACAAAAACTTGGCGACTCCAAAAGCCTCAACATTGCCAACTGAATTCAAGCTACCTCGTATAACTGGTATGCCTCTTGATAATGAGCAATTGACACTTGAAAAAGAGACAAAGAGAGGAGCATGTCACAAAAATGAAGAAAAGAGTAAACAACGAACAATAGGCAAAGAGGAAAGCCAAAAGGGATACTCATATGAGTGCAATCTAGAGGTGTCACATGGACAAGCCTCACTCGGGATGATCCAACATACCTAGAACAATCTCACCAGTATGCTCCAAAGTGAAGGTGAAGGTGGAACTAAGCCCATAAGTTGGCTCTCCGACAATGATAGTTGCTTTAAGAGGCACAAATCCAGATTCTCTTTATGAGCGCTTGCTACACTGTTGAGGTCGCTGCAAGAACTAAGACAAAGCTTGTGATTATATGAAAAACATACTGAGGCAAAGCTGAGAGGGAAATCTTACAAAAGATGAGACTTACTAGTGTAGGAGGCACATCCTATCCTAAATCCTCCTCCACATCAGCTAGCGGATTGATGTTCCTTGAGGGAGGAACATGAAATTAGAGCTATGACCGAATGAAAGCTAAGTAGGCATCAGACTCAAAGTCAGCAAGAAGACTCATAGCCACTGTCCCTCTCCTAACAGCAATAATCGCCTGTTCCAACTTAATGGATCTAATCAACAACATGTAATAAGGAACATCATGCATGACTATCTTGTGCTCAGGGCCAAACTGCCACTCATACACTCGCTCCCCTAGATATCACATTTCATAAAACATACCAACGAGAAGAAGATGCCTTTGCTCAAAGGTGACAATGACTTATACAAAATTAGGGAAATCGATAACATCTCCCCAAGGATATCTCACCACCTGTGTAATAAAAAGAAAAATAGTAAGAGAGAGAGAGAGAGAGAAGAAAAGAAAAATTCAAAAGAGAGAAAAGAAGGAAAATGGAAAGCACAACCTGATACTTGTTCCTACTTCAGACCATTCAACAAATGTCAAAATATTGGGAGATTTGGAGAAGTATGAGGGCATTTCTTCGTATAGTGCCATGCACAGCCACGAGGAAGTACACTCACAGTAACTCCATCTGAGAGACCAAATAATGAAGGCATAAGAAGGACATGGTGTTCATACGCCTAAATCTACATTATATGAAAATTAGTAATTCAAATGAATAAAGAACAGACAAATAAGCAATAAAATAAGAGTTGATTTCTGTACCTCGATGGCTCTCCTACAGCCCACTTTCAGCTGCGAACCATGAGTGCATAGATCCATACCATAGTAAAGATAAGATAGTGCAGCACCACCCAAGTTAAACTGGATGGTTGAAAATAAATCCTGAAGTGGAGGGGGAAATACTAGATCAGCATCTTTGCCATAGTTGGTAAAGAGAGTGATCGATAATAAATAAAATAGATAAGCCCGGGTGACTGTGTCAACATCCATCTCTTTAACTTAATAAAATAGATAAGCTCGAGCGACCGTGTCAACAACCATCTCTTCAACTTGCTCCCAAGACATCTCTTTATAGTGAGACTAAATAGTCGCATATCAGATTCTTTAATTTTAAATGATAGGATCCACAACAATAGTGGCTCAAAGACTGGCTCATGGGTCTCGACAGTCTAGAGTCCTCAATTTGTCATCAAATATAATAGACCGCCCATCAAATGGTAATCCTATGATGGTAGCAAAATCCATTAGAGTAATTGTCATGTCACCGAAAGGAAGATGATATGTGTGGGTGGATTCCATCCATTGCTCCATCATCACCAAGAGACTAGCTGGCAGAGTCTTCCCTTACACTCGAGGCAAGGTATCCACAAAGTGACCAAAGCTTGCCTTATGAATGCATACTTGGACCCATTCGAGCCAGCAGTTGAACCACTCGCCTACTACATACGTGTTGCCACCTGATTTCCCGCGACTCACACCCATCTGCAAATATAAATACATGGTAATTATGATAATATGATAATTAATGTAACGCCCTAACTCCAACCACCAGAGGAATTTTTCGCTTTGGATCAAGCCGGATCCATTTCATACTAGATCGGCAAGATCCACACGGTTTTGTCCCGCAGGTGAAATGGGAACTTCCCAAGAGGTCACCCATCCTAGGATTTTTGTCAAGCGAGCACGCTTAACCCTGGAGTTCATCCAACTCTCCAGCCATTCCACCAAAAGGTGCCTCTGATGATTAGTTACCCCTTTTTTATATATGATCTAATTCATTCCTGTGTTTCGCATTCCACTACCCTAGCTAGCCTGACATCCTAGAAGCTCGCCAGGAGCCTTGCTCTACTCGCCCACTTAGGATCGCTTTGTCTGATCGAGATGTCACAATTAAAGCAAGTATTACCGTGTATTTGTTGTAATGATGCAAGAGAAAGCAAATAAATGAAGAAAATGTGCAAAGAAGTGAGAATAAAGAAAAACGCAGCAAGATAGACCCATTTAGCACAGGGCAACTCAAACTGGCGCTGGGCAGATTAAAGTCGCACAAGGCATTTTCCCCAAATGGTGCCATCACTAAGCCAAATGATGCACACCATTTGCGATCTAGAGCATGCCAAACCATATTGGTTCGTGCCAATTTGACCCGATATAGACCCAGAATGCCCAATGTTGCGGTTCAGGCAAAATATAACCTAATTTTTGGGTTAAAACCTAGTAAATCATGCATTTCTAGTACTAATAATGTGAAAATACAAAAATAAAGTATTGAATTACCTCAATCGCACCCCAACACAAGTGTGAGGCAAGTCGTGCTATAAACGAATGTTTGTGCCTACGTCTAATATAAACTCCAAGAACTTCATGCCATGGCTCAGATCTCGAGTCATAAGATTGATAATCATGTTTCCAAGAAGCCAATCTATAACATCTTTGGTGACCATTTGGAAAATCAGATAAGGGAAAAGTGATCTTATGATCGCTTTTAGCCTTTATATAAAGGCTATTGGGCCCAAGGCCCAATACTGACTCGCAAGTCCAGTCCGATCGAGCAGTTCAATATCCACGTATATTCTATGTGTGTCACTATGAATTTAACAATGGACAAATCAAAATTGCATGACATCAGTCACAAGTAAGTATGCCTCAATTTGCGTGCCATGATACAAGTTTTTACAATGCACACAAATTCACCCGTAGATGCCCGTAATTCCCTAGTGACTCATATTTTTCTATGACTTTTAGCACACACAAGATCGCACATAATAAAATGAAGCATCTCAATTTGCGTGTCGTGGCACGATTTATTACAGCACAGATAGACTCACACATAATACCCCATAATTATCTAGTAAGTCACTCCATGTGGTATGCTGCAGGATAATACCACATAATTTTACACAAAATTATCAAGCCATTTCTTATGGTTCCTTAGTGAATTGGCTCGATTAGTGTGCCGAGGCATAAAAATGAAAATTGCACACACAGTTACACTTGAATTTATATTCTGGATCCCCAGTGAAAATTATTCTGTTTATCACATCATACATAAATAAATGGTGTGAATCCTAGTGGAATTTGACATTTTTATCACTGCATGCGCATACATGCTTCCTCAAGCCTAATCTTGAGATTACTAAACCATAACTAGCCAGGGAGCCTCCTTGTCTATATCGAAAAACTTAGTTTTGTAAGAATTTTGCAGTAGAATCAGCACACCATACTATGGTCCCCAAAAATATAAATTCCCCAATAGAGTTAGTGCAATGAACAGTTGCCATTCAGAAGGACAAGATCCCCAAAAAAGTCTATTTCCTAAAGTTGTCTTATGTCGTGCACCTCTCAAAGTAAAGATTTATAGTCAAGTCATCTTATGTGGCACAACTTCCAAAGCAAAGAATTCTGGGAAAGTCATCCTGTGTGGCACATCTTCAAAAGTAGAGAATTGTAGTCAAGTTGTCCTATGTGGCGCACCTCCTGAAGCGAAGAATTCTAGTCAAGTCATCCTATATGGTGCATCTCCAAAAGTAGAGAATTCCAGTCAAGTCATCTTGTGTAGCACACTTCTCGAAGTAGAGAATTCCAATCAAGTCAACTTGTGTGGCACATCTCTAGAAGCAGAGATTCTAGTCAAGTTGTCCTATGTGGCGCACCTCTCAAAGCGGAGAATTCCAATCAAGTCATCTTGTGTAGTGCACCTCCTGAAGCGGAGAATTCTAATCAAGTCGTCTTGTGTGGTGCAACTCCTAAAGTGGAGCACTTCAAAATTGGTTAGTCGTAGTATCACACCCATTCATCCATTGAAGTTGTCTAAGGTGATACACCTCGGAAGTCACCCGCATGGCACATACCATTTTGCCTTTCATCGTCTTGAGGGACAACCTCTCGAAGTGGAGCATTTCAAAATTGGGTTGATCGCACATTCACCTGTTGAAGTCATTCGAAGTGACGCAAACCAGTAATCGCCTGTATGGTTCATCACATTTTGCTATTGACCAATCAGGTCGATCACAGTATCGCACCCATTCATCCCTTGAAGTAATCTCAAGCGACGCACCCTAGAAGTCGCCTGCATGGCAAATCTCATTTCACCTTACACCATCTGAAAGGACAATTTCTAGAAGAGGAGAATTACCATCAAGTTCCCAATGAAATTAACACATCGCAATAATATAAGTCGTTCGAAGAATGCAAACCAGGTAAATATTATTACTTCTTGCACATCTACTTTACATTTTGATAAAATCTTGCTTGAAAAGCAAAATATTATCAAAATGTGGCAAACAGTAGATGCTCAATTGTCACCCCAAAAATATACTCGATGATGGTTACCTCATTTGCTAAATAAGAGGTTGAAAGAATCCGATGAAATTGATCTCGAAGCGATGATCCGAATTTGGAAAAGCAATATTTAAAACCAATGTTTTGTATTTTTGGTATAACAGGGCCCATAAGTTCATCTCGAGCTTGTTCGGGCCCTCCGTGCATCACTTGGACCATTTTCATAAAGCTCAGGTCGATTCACTTAAAAGGCCCATTAGTGGAGATAACATTTCTCGTCGTAGAATGAGTTAAGAACGTCTGATTGATTCGATTCTTGAACTAGTAATCCTAGGATAAGAAACCAAATCAAATGGATCATTTTCATGTTTTCACGGTTCGTGCTGAAAGACGGTTCGAAAATGAGTCTCCGGTTTGCCCGGGATAAATTTTCATGCCTAACATCTATGGACGTGGCATTTGAATCGATTTTGTGAAAAATCAAAAACCTGCTCATTTGTGGGGCCCACCAATAGGCCATATGTGGGGCCTACCTGTCACATAGAAAATGAATAGTGTCGTTTTTCACCATTTGTCTTTAAATATCACCTTAGGGTTAGAGATTAGGGTTTGGAAAATTTTAGGGTGAGAGAATTTAGAGATGACAAAACACAAAATCAAAACCAAAACACAACAGAAATACATTTTCTTCAAAAAAATCCAAAAATCTTTGTAATTGTTTAGAGAGAATGTGTTTTCAGCAAACATTCAAAGTGATTCTAGGTCCATAAACACTACTAGAAATATGAAATAAATAACACATTCTCGAATTATCAATAAATAATTGAAGTTCATAGCATGTTCTTCATCATTTTCAAGCAAATTAATCATTTTTCTTCAAAACAAGGTACATTGAGAGTCTAAACTTCATCTCTTTTGTATTTTCATTTTATTTCAGTGTTAAATCATAAAAAATTGAGTCATTTATGAGAGGAACCTACAAAAAACTCAATTTTGCAGAAAATCTACAGTTTTCTAGGCTAATTTGGTGTTAGCCTCTTACATGTGGCACATGCCACTTAGCAAGTGCCTCACGCCAGTTACCTCTAGCTTGCGCCATTTGACCTAGAGATCTTCAAATTTCTAGTTTTCTTATATTTTCTAGTCTTCTAATGATAATGAACTTTGAATACATTGGTATGGGACAATAGTCGCTTCCAATGGTGTGAAATCATCATCTCAGAAGCCAAATAAATTAAAAGAGTTAAAACGTGCCTAGATTCTGAGATCGAAGTGAGTTGAGCGATTACGTAGAACTCATTTCTTAAATTCGGATGAGTACGTTGGTAATTATAACATTGCAATGATTTGTGAATTTTATTCATCTTTCTGAGATGAATATTGTTATCATGAGCATGAAATTTCATTATAATTATTAAATCCGCTAACATTCTAACTCTATTAACATTTATTTTATGCGTCTTTTAATTTTGCTTCTATATAATATATTAATATATCTATAATACTTATATTAAATATTTCAAATTTCTACATTTTATCTCCTATTATTATTGATTTAATTATCTAGTAGTTAATTTGTGCAATATATTTAATGATCCATATTTAATGATCTAACTTTTTTATCTTGATTTTGTTATTCTAATATTTGCATTCATCATTTTCATACATTGTGTGAGTGTTTATTTTATGATAATTTATTTATCATATTGATTAATGTTTATGTTATTTATTTATGTAATTTATAATTTGTTTAATGATTTTGTAATATTATTGATGTAATTTATTGAGAATTCATAAGAATTCTCGTTTAAATTGGTTTGTGATAGTTAGGTATATTTTTATTTGGTCTCTGATAATTTTATTGATATTGATTTGTGTTTATTAAATGGGGAATGAGAATATGTAATGGGAAAAAAGGATAAAGTGTATATTAGGAAGATTGTAATTCTTTTTTCCTTTCTCTCTTTTATGGTTGTTTATTTTTTATGTTGTATGAATGTGTTGATTGTGATAATATGCTTGAATGACATATTTTTCAAAAATTGTATAAAAATATTTTACATCTCAATCTAAATTAATACTGCCATTAATAAATAACGAATATTTAGATAACTATGAGGCCAGTTGAGACAGGGCGGAGGGTGCTTAACACCTTTCAATTTTCGTACCCAACTCTTAAACTCACTCTAGTTAAAAGCGAGTTAATTTATTCTAAAGAATCAATTAATTTGAGAATTTTTTCCTAGTTTTTGGATGGCGACTCCAAATATTTTCAAAACCTTATCAAAATAAGGAAACCACTCCTTTGAGGATTGAAATAGGTTCGATAAAATAATTTTATTGAATAAAATGAAACAAACCCATTTGATTCGGTTTACTTAAGTAATTCTTAAGAAAGCCATGACATGGCTGAGAAAGCTCGTTGTCCTTACACCAGCAATCATCTCGCCGTCCTGACATCAGCTATCAACTAATATGAATAGCTAAATTAAACAGGGCATTTGTAGCATTTCATCAAGTTTTTAGAAGGGTATGCTTCATAATTCACACTCTTAAATGAGAGTGAGCATTTGGTTTGACCAATTTGGTTAATTCAATTAATTTACCCAATTCGATTCAAATATTTGATTAAAAGTTTCTAGTAGATTATATTCTTGGCAATCGATTAAAGATTAGTTTAAAAGTTAATCAAATTAAATTTATTAAATTAACTTATCATCTTAAACTATATTGTTTTAATTAGGTAGATAATAAGATTAAAATTAAAAATATTTCAATTTTTATTTGGATTAAATAGTTATTAGTAATTTTAGTTAATCTTTATTCAACTAAATTGGTTAATAAAAAATTTTGGTTAAATTAAGCCATTTTTCTTCATACCAGTCCACCAATAGTTCCTTTTCAAATCCTTATACATCTTAGTCCCATTTGGTTTCATAGCAAATAGAGAATCATATGCTTCCTTTAAGATGAGATGTCTCAAATCTAAATTTGTAGGAACACATAATCGATCCTAAAATAATAATAACCCATCTCTATTAATAGAAAATTTTGGTCTTTTACCATCTTGTGCTTCCGAAAGAAATTTGTAACGCCCCAAAATTTCAGATCTTAAAATGATATTATTTAGGCGAGTTATGAATGGTATCACCCGAGGGAGAAAAAAATATTTTAATTGGACTCGATAATGATATTGAGCATAATTAATATTTGTGGAGTTAATTAGATTATATGTGAGTGGTTAATTAAAGTTAAGATGTAAATTTTCAATGACAGAGTAAGTAATAAATTATTGGGGAATCGTGATTTATCGGTCTGTGAATAGTACCATCGATCCGGGACTTGGTATTATTTCGGTCCGAAAAAAAATTATTACATGTGTCTAATATGTTATTAAATATTTTTGGAGCATGTTTGCATGATTTAGGTGGGTAGAAAATATTTCATGAATATTTTTGGAGAATTAAGGTATTTAATAAATAGTATTTTCCAGTGTAGTATATTAAGTAATAATTGAGGAATTATTTTTATGGAGTTAATTTAATGAATTGGTGGAGTTAAATAATAGTTGGAGAAGACTTATTTGATGAATATTTAGAGCCCTTGGATGAGAATACTATAGACTAAAACCTAGCCATCCATTTGACATAAAATGAAGTAGCCAAGTTTGACTTTGCTACTTAAAATCTACAACTTATCCAAAACACTATTCTCTCTTCTCCTTCTTCTTCACCCAACGCCAACTTTTCTCTCTTTCTTTTCTCCATTTTCTTCAATTTTTCTACCTCTAAACTACCTTAA
>CANUEP010077292.1:0-54999 GCA_947857235.1 Jatropha podagrica | reverse complement strand
ACAACATAAGTGAACTTGTCTGTCAGGGTGTGTAGAATTTTCTCTACAATCTTCTTGTCTAGCATCTCTTCTCCATTGCTTCTCATTTTATTTGCAACTAACATCACCCGAGCAAAATATTCTGTAATCGTTTCATCATTTTGCATTTCCAAGATCTCAAATTCTCTTCTTAAGGCATTGAGAAGAGATTTCTTCACCTTTTGATTTCCTCCAAACTTCCATTTCAGTGAGTCCCAAACAATCTTAGATGTACGACAGTCTAAGCCTGGAACAGGTAATGTTTTACATGATGGTCCTTGGTCTTTGCATCATCCAGCTCTGCCTATTGAGTCTTAGTTAATTTCGTCCCTTCTGTTGGTTCCATGAAGCCTTGCTCCACCAAATTTCACAAACTTTTTGCTCTGAGCAAATTTTCCATCAACTCACTCCAATGATGATAGTGACCATCGAAGTGAGGGATCTTTGTTAAAGTTTTGTCATCTGCCATTCTCTCAGTGATTGAGAAACGTTGAAGATTGCAACTTCTCGTTTCAGAAACCCTCTGATACCAATTGTTAAAGCTTAATAGAAACTTGAATAAAGAACTTTAAACAACTGGAATTCTTATTTGCTGCTATTAAACGATTCAGACTTGGCTATATATAGCCTTACAATAAAGTCAAAACAAAAACATAAACATCAAAAATAAATAAATCTATAAGACCAGGACTCTTCTAAGGAATAGGACTTCCCTAAAGAATAGGTCTTTATTCAACAGAATCCAAAAACTAATCAACTCCTAACCGCTTGCTATCCTTTTAGGTGAAGCATTCTTTGTGTAATTCAGATATGAAAGGTTGTAATATTTTACTTTTTATGTGGAAGGATGGGCCATATAGATAGCTTTTGTAAGGTGAGGCTTTATAGGAAAAAAAGAATAGTTACAACTGGAATGGGATGAAAGAATGAGGGTTCTAGTGAGAAGAGGCTCATAAAAGGTAAGCGGTTGGATAATGGAAGATTTGAGGGAGATACAAGCAGATTATGCATCTCCTTCTAAGGAACATGATATTGTCAACTTTTAGGATATTCAACAATGAGAATTCAAGGCAATCTTTTATGGCAATACAATCAGTAATAAAGAGAAAGGATTTCATGCACGTAATAAGGAGTTGGAGTCCTATTAGTTGGGCTCGATAGAAGAACATATGTGCTAGATGGAGAATGACCCATTGCAACAATGAGGAGAAGGAAAGAAAAGGCTAACTAAATTCTCTAATACAGCTTCAAATGTCTCTTTGTCTTCATCTAGAACTTCTCTTTATAAAGAATCGGCTAGTCACGTTCAATAAGATAGCCAAAAGCAATGAAATTTTTTAGCTGAAACCATCGGGGGATTAGCAACCCTCTCACAGTTTAATCGCTTAGGGATTATACCTTGAGCTATACGCCGAATTTCATCTTTCTTATAAGGACTTGGGTGCAGAAGAGTCGAATTTAGGAAGTTGGTAAAAGAGTAGGCTTTCAAAATTTTTTTACAGTAGAT
Organism: Jatropha podagrica; assembly: GCA_947857235.1. Classification (NCBI taxonomy): domain Eukaryota; kingdom Viridiplantae; phylum Streptophyta; class Magnoliopsida; order Malpighiales; family Euphorbiaceae; genus Jatropha; species Jatropha podagrica. Next base: position 53,474 of record CANUEP010077292.1, on the reverse strand, counting down.
GGGAATTTTTTTTTTTGGAGGGGGGGGGACTTTGTCTTTTATGGAAGAACTCTTTGAGTTTGCAATGAACGGGCTTTTTGAAAAATTTCATTGATTTTAATATTGCATTTGCAGGTAGGAGGGTAGGGTTATAGGCTTTTATAGTTGTCTTGAAAGAACTACAAAGCAAGTTTCTTTGAACATCCTTCGTCAGCTTGCTGGATATAAAAATAACTGTCGTCAGCTGATGTCTGGTCATTCTTCTGTTTAGGGAGCGACACATTCTATTTTGAACATGCCTTCTGTCGATGTTACAAGTGAATAATTTTCAGGCTAAATCTTTCTAAAGATCAAGTTCACAAGCTAATGCAATTTCTCAATGATCAGTCTTCTGACAAGCCAACCTCCACAGTTGCTATTCAACCTAGTACCTCCTTTACTCCTTTAATTGATGCTTTTTCACCTTTAATTTTCTTTTTTAGTTCCTCAGTTTTGTACCCTTGTTAAAACTGAATTTGCCATATCCATTAAAAAATAAGAATTGATAATGGCACTGAGTTTCTTTTGAGTTCTTTTTTTGGTCTACTAGAATTCAAAATCAAACTACTTGTGTTTACAATCCACAACAAAATGGTGTGATTGAAAGAAAACACAAACATGTTTAGAATGTTGCTAAGGCCTTATTGTTTCATGCTCATATGCCTAATTGTTTTTGGGGATATGCCATTAGTACTGCCACTTATCTCATTAATAGGATATCCATGTCTCAATATCAAAACAAAACCCCTTTGAACTTTTATTTCACCAGGCACCATCCTATGATCATCTTATAGCTTTTGGATGTTTTTGTTTTTGTTCTAATCTTGTCTCTCATATACTTAAGTTTCATGTTAGAGTCAGAAAAACAGTTTTTATTGGCTATCGTCTAGGTGTCAAAGGCCATCTTCTATATGATTTATATTCTAAAACCTTTTTTTATTTTTAGAGAGGTTGTTTTCCATGAGAAGAGGAAAGGTGAGAATGATATTTACGAGACAAATAATAGTCTTGCAGGTAAAACTGAACCTATGACAAACTCTCCCCTCATCAATCTCTTGTTCTTTAAATTTCCTTAATTACTGAACCTAGATCATTTTATCAAGCTTCTGTGTAAAAAAACAAAGGAAATTTGTAATAGGAATTTTCATATCTATTGCCATAGAAAATATGAATATATATATATACATAAGAGTTACTGCTATCAAATAGACTCCTATTTAGGCTAAACTAGAAAAGACGTAACAATATAGGGAAAGTAAAAAAAAAGATGAGAAATGCTAAATGACGGGAGTTCTGTCATGACTCAAGTATTAAAATAATATTAAAAATAGATTACACATGTATTTTATAATATTAAAAGTGGGATCCATATGTACCTTACTTTTATAACTATATATATGGGTCACATTTTTAATATTATTTTAATACTCTCGTCACTAGTCATGTCCAAAAAAGATATGCACATAAAACTTCTTAAATCAATAGACTAAAATAAATGAAAGTTTGACTTGACCAAATAAACACAGTAGCTAGATAGCTACTACCTTGCAATTACCCTGCGCCCCCCCCAAGTTGGAGCCTAAGGATCTCGAATGCCAAACTTGTAAAGAAGAAACTCAAATTGATCGTTCCCGACGTTTTCATGAAGAAATCAGCAGGCTGCATTGACTATGAATATAGTTGTTGCAAATGTTACCATTAAGTATCTCATTATGAATAAAATGAAGATCTACTTTGATATGTTTGGTATGTTCATGATAAATGAAATTAGCGGTTAGATGCAAAGTTGTTTGACTATCACAATATAAACACGTAGGTTCTGAATGCACTACACCAAGAGATTCCAATAATCCTTTTAACCATTTAAGCTCATAAGCTATAGTGGTCATAAACCTATATTCAGCTTCAGCGGATGAGCGAGATACCATATGTTGTTTCTTTGTCTTCCATGAGAAAGGTGATACACCCAAAAGAACAAAATAACCGGTTAAAGACTGTCTTGTTAAAGGGCAGCTAGCCCAATTAGAATCACAGTAGGCAGTCAACTTTAGATCGCAATTAGAATGTAACAGAATGCCTTGACCTGGATTTTCTTTCAAATAACGCATAACCCTGATAGCAGCCTCCGAATGGGCTTTCTTTGGTTATTGCATGAACTATGCAAGGATATGCACACAATAAGACAATTCAGGCTGAGTTTTTTTTAAATAGATAAGCCGACCCGCCAAGTGCCTACACTGTGCAGGGTTGTCAACATCTGTGCTCTTGGTAAGATCGAACTTGTGAATTTTTTCAAAAGGAATTTTCATCAGCTTGGAACTCGGTAAACCAACTTCAGAAGTCACATCCAACGCATACTTACGTTGACATAAGAAAACACCAACCGAGTTTCTTGCCACTTCAATTACAAAGAAGGATTTCTAACTTCCCCAAGTCCTTCATATGAAAACAACGACTTAAATAGCTTTTGAACTTTTGCACAACAGAAACATTATTGCAAGAGATAATAAGATCATCAACATAAATAAGCACATTTAACTGAACAGTCTTGTCTCAAAAACTGAACAGGGAATAATTTAAATACAATTGCTGAAATCCGTAAGCTTTTAGAGATGCAGTCAATTTTTAAAACCAACATCATAGTGCTTTTTTTTTTATGCCTACAAACTTTCCCTTATGTCTTGGTATCAAGTCTAAGTGGCATTTTCACGTACACCTCTTCCTTTAAATCGCCATATAAAAACACGTTTTGAACATCCATCTGATGAAGTTCCCAATTCTTAGCAACTGCAACGATAAGAAAAGTGCAAACAATACCCATTTTTGTTGTAGGAGCAAATATCTTCTGATAATCAATTCCTTTTACTTGATGATTTCATAATATGACCAACCGAGCCTTGCATCGTTCAACACTGCCATCAGAACTGTATTTAATTTTATACACCCTTTTGCTCCCAATCGCTTTCTTCCTAGGAGGCAATAATTCGACTATCTATGTACCATTATCTTTCAAAGCCTATATTTCTTTTCTCGTGGCCTCTCTCCACTGTTCATCTTTGATTGCTTCTGCAGTAATTGCTGCCAAGAAACGCCTATGTTGTATAGAGAATTTATCATAACCCACATATTGTGCTAAAGGATAAGATGTACTTGACGAATCAGATTGGTGAGAGGAGCAGGCTGAAGGGGTTATTTTGATAGCGTTTGTCATATAGTCGTTCATACGAACAGATGGTTGTTTGACCGTGTGACCCATACCAAGCTGTTCTTCAATGGCCTCACTTCTTTCCACTTCTTGATTCACCTCACTTTCTCTAGCTACAATTTCAACGTGTTCCTCTCCCAAGTCACTATTAATTTCTTCAAATTCATCACTCACCTCCTCAATTTTATTTTTAATGAATTCATGACTTACTGTTTTTTCAACTGCATTCAGTTTCAACAAATATTACATCTCTTGATACAAAAATTCCTCAGTCTCTAAATCATACAATCTCCACCCCTTCTTTTCCCAATGGATACCCAACAAAAATACATCCATGACTTCAACTAGCAAATTTATCTCTATTTCCATTTAGATTATGGGCAAAGCATCAACAACCAAACATCAGAATGTATTTATAAGAAGGAATTTCTCTAAAGATAATCTCACCTGGAGTTTTGCCATGTAACAACATAGATGGAGTCCTATTAATTAAATACCCAGCTATAAGAACACATTCTCCCCAAAATTCTATGGGTAAATTTGATTGGAAATGCAAAGCTCTTGCCATATTAAGAATATGGCGTTGTTTTCTTTCTGTTCGGCCATTTTGTTGTGGTGTTCCAACACAAGAAGAGTGATGCAAAATCCCATGCTCATCAAAATATTCTTTCAAACAAACAAATTCACTTTCGTAATCACTTCTAACAATTTTAACATCTTTTTCGAATTATAGTTTAACCATCAAAAAATTTTTTATGAAAGACACAAGCTACTTTATTTTTGCCATTTAACAAATACATCCATACAACACGAGAGTAATCATTAAAGATTGTTAAGAAATAAATTGTTCAACATGAAGCTGGGACATTATAAGGACTCCATAAATCACAATGTATAAATTCAAAACAGTTTTTTGCTTTATTGTCACTAGATCTAATGAAAATTTCTTTTGTTTGTTTTGCTCTAAAACAAACTTCACATTCCTAACAATTCTACCAGCTCCTACAATTAACTCTATCACCTTAGAAGAAGGACGACCCATTCTCTTATGCCAAAGCTCAAAGGACCCTAATGTAGCCACCTTGCAAGCATGAACCAAAGCTACTTCCTTGAGAAAATAAACCCTTTTGCGTTGCTCACTAGCTCCAATTAGGTTCCTCGAGTTTAGGTCCTATATAGCAAAATTTTGTCAGTTAATTGAATAACCAACTCTAAATCATTAAGAAGTTGTGAAACTGAAATCAGATTGCATTTCAAATTAGTTACAAAAAGAACTCATCGCAATACCAGGTTTCCTCTAAGAAACACAGTTCCTTCTTTTCACTACCATGGTCTTTTCTCCATCAGGCAACTCGACTGAACATGGCTCAGTGTCACGGAAATCACTCATAAATGCCAAAGTTCCTATCATATGATGAGAAGCTCCTATGTCAATAATCCAAGGAAGAAGTTTTTGTTTACCTATTAGCCTCTCATTTGTACCAATCTGTTAAGAACTTAACAAGCCTAGCAAAGTAGCCCATTGCTCATCATTCAATCCACTAAGGCCTTTTCGATCTAAATTTATCACAACTCATTGCAAACCATCAATTCTTATTGCTTGTGTGGCATTGACACGAGTTGTTCCTCCCTTATAACATCCACCTTCGTTGCCACACTTTTGACCACCACCATGTCCAGCAGATGCACCACTTGGTCTACTATCCCACCATTCCAGGTAACCTATCAGTTGGAAACAAATTTTAGCATCATGTCCCTCTTTGTTGAAATTAGAATAAATGGAGTTTCTATCCTTCCCCCCTGAATTTTGACCACCTGCCCGGATTGCAAAACTCATGGGCTTGCCTCTTTCTTCCTTGGTTCGTGTCACAGTTCACACCCACTCTTGTTGAACAACCATAGCGTAGGCACGATTAAAATTGGCCAAAGGTTCAGTGCAAAATATTGGAGCACACCATTTCATATCCCTCTTCATTCAAGCCCATCAGAAATTGACGAACTCTCTCTTCTTCTCGCTTTCTTTCTAATTCAATGGTAAGTTTGCATTTGCAACTTGTGCAAATATATTCTAGTATTTGATCATAGTTGTTTATTTCATCCCACAATGATTTAAGTCTATCATAATATATAAAAAACGATAGATTGACCATCTTGCCAGTAATTTACCAGATTTGATCTTAGTTGCTGCATTCGTGGATCATTCCCCATCGAGAATCTCTGTTTAGTATCCTCCCACGAGTCTTTGGCATTTTCCATATGAGAAATAGTCGAGCAAAGGGACGTTTCAATGGTATTATACACAAGAAACCAACATAGAATTAAATGTCCACCAATCTTCAATTTTCATCAATTCATCTACTGGTTGCTCGATAGATCCATCAATAAAACCATATTTCTTTTTGGTTCGCAATGCAGTCAGCAGAGCTCGCGCCCATTCTTCATAATTCTTACCCTTCAACTAAACTTGGGTAATCAAGTTACCCGGGTTGTCATTCAAATTCAGTGTGCAGGGGTTGTAAGTTTTCTTTTTATTGATCCAAAACTCTCCTCGTTTTTCTTTTCATCAATCATGGCTCTGATAGCATGTTAAAAAAACAAAGGAAATTTGGAATAGGAATTATGATCTCTACTGCTATAGAAAACATGAAATATATACAAGAGTTACAACTATCAAATAGACTCCTATTTACGCTAAACTACCAAAGACGTGGAACTACCAAAAGCGTGTACAAGAAATAAACAATGCAAGGAAGGTATAATAAGATACGCACACAAAACTTCCTAAATCAATAGACTACAATAAATGACAATTGACTAGGCTAAATATGATAAATTGATAGGAAATAGACAAAAATTAAAGAGAGAATAGATGCTCAAAGTACTGATCTATAATTAAGCAAGATGACAGCCTTTATATAGGCTTACAAAGAGCAAAATAAAATTTTAACTGAAAGAGAAATTTGCTGCAACATGACCATGTTCTGCTGAACATTATTAACAAAATTCCTAGAGAATAGGACAAATCTTTGACTAAGAAAACAAACATTGAAAATAACTTAATAACAGTAACAATTAAACTAAATTATTCAACAAAATAAACACATCAACTAAACACAGCAGCTAGACAGTTGCTGCCTTTCCAATATTTTGAATCTGATCTTTGGAAACTTGCTATGATGAGCTTCAAGCTTTAGAAAGTAATAATACTTGGATTGTCACTTCTCTTCTCTTGTCATGCAAAAATAATGGGGTGTAATTGGGTTTATAAGATAAAATGCAAACAAGATAGGATTGCTAAGAGGTATAAAGCTAGGTTTATGGCAAAGGGTTATATACAAAAGTCTAGTTTTGATCACTAAGAAACTTTCTCTCATGTTGCTAAGCATACTATTGTTAGAGTCTTTCTTTCCTTGGCAGCCCACTATAATTGGTATCTTCCTCAATTGGATATCAATAATGCATTTCTAAATGATGATTTGTTAAAAGGAGTGTATATGGAATTATCTCAAAGATATGTACCTAAGGGGGAGTATGGTAATGGATCTAACTCTAAGCTTGTTTGCAAACTTCAGAAATCTCTTTATGGGTTGAAAGAAGCCTCAAGTCAATGGAACCTTAAATGCACAAGAATTTTAGTTAAGGAAGGTTTGACACAATCAAAATTTGATTATTCTTAGTTAGTGTATGTTGATGATATCATCATAGGAATTACAAATAAAGATTTAGTAGATCACTTGAAACATCAATTGGTGTCTTAATTTAAACGTAAAGACCTTGGACAATTGAAATATTTTCTAGGTCTTGAAGTTACTAAGTCTACTAAAAGGATTGTGCTTTCTAAAAAAAAGTATGTATTAGAGATGCTTGAGGAGAATAGGATGTTGGGCACTAAACCTAGTTTTGTTCTAATGGAAGTTAACATTAGATATGCACATTCAACGGAATATTATCTTAAAGATCTTAAAATTTATCAGCAATTTATTGGTAAATTGATGTATGCGATACTCACTAGAGTAGACATTTATTATAAGGTTCATACTTTGGCTCAATATATAGACAGACTTCCATACATCATCTAATAGCAACCTATAAGATTCTTAAATATTTGAAGGCTTCTCTTGTTAAGATTTGCTTCTTTCTTCTACTTCTCAAGAATTAACAACATATTCAAATAGTGATTGGGCTGGTTGTGTTGAGACAAAAAAAAATCACTAATTGGATTTTGCATTTTCTTAGGTGAATCACTTGTTAACTAGAAAAGTAAGAAGAAGTCCACAGTCTGAGAGAGTTTTGTAAAGGCTGAATATAAGGTTATTTCTTATACTATTTTTAAGATCATTTGGCTTATTGCTTTATTACAAGATTTCAGAATTGAATTACCTAAATATGTTGCTTTGTTTATTGACAGTGTTTCTGCAATTCATATTGCTAAAAATCTTATTTTTATGAAAGGACAAAACATATAGAAATTGATTGTCATTTCAAAAGAAAGAACGTGATTTTAGGTACTATAAGCCACAATATTTTAAAACAAATGAGTAACTAGCTGACATTTTTAACAAGGTTTAACATCCAAAGCAGTTCAAGTACTTGTTGAGCAAGTTGAACATTTGCAATAAATATGTTCAGCTTGAGGGGAGTATCAAGCTAGGTACGAGAAGAACATGTTAGAAGCTGTAAATAGTGATGTTACTTAGCTTAATTTTGTACGTAGAAAATGTAACTTAAATATTTTTTTTGGTCAAGCATACTAACCTGTTGACTTGTATATCAGTATATTATTCACAATTAATGAAATATACAAGATTCTTTTTCCTAATTACTCTTTTTGGTTATATAGTATTACTTGCACTTTTTGCAAAGAATTGGAAGTGCATTTTTTTCTTGTATCCATTAATCTCCAAGCTCATTTTTACTTAGTGATAGGTCATATTTTTATAGTATTTTTAACTTAGCTTTTACTAAGAATTTTAGCATTTTTTTTTATTACTTTGGTTAGTTTTCATTTAGATTTGTTTATATTTTTAGTAAGTTCCCGTGATTCTTGATAAACTTGATTTGAAGGGTTTTTAGCAGGAAAATAGCCAAAAATCGCATTAAAGAAGGTTGGGGCTGAAATTGAAAGTCTAAAAGCACAATATAACCAAGTTAGAAAAGTACACGAGCAAGCCATGCAATGCCATGGTCGTGGCACCTACTGAAAAGTCAATCGGGCCGAATTTTGTTATTTAGCCCGTGTAAATCTGAGATATGGGCGTGGCCTTTGCTTGGGCTGCATGGAAATAATAAAAGGACTTATCTCAAGCATTGCTCAAGCCCAACCTGATGAAAGAAGACTCCTAAACAGAAAAGGAATCCAATTCATATCAATTCCTACTCGGATTCAAAGACACCTTAGGAAGTCTATATAAAGAAATATCATAGCAGTAAGAAGGGGATCAATCGATTTATCATCGAATCTTAGATCTTAGTACTATTCTTTCTTAATTTTTCTCTCTTCGTAAAATTTCAAGCAATCAAGTTGTGTAAGGAATCAAGTGAGCCGTCTACGCTATTGTTTGACTAGTTTTTATTTCTAAACTCTTTATCTTGTTTTATTTCCATTAATTTTTATTATTTATGGAATTATTTTTAGATTTTATTGAGTTTTATTTAGTTACTATGTCGAACTAAACTCCCATACTAGGGATTTGATATAGCTTAACTTCTACCCCAATTTATGATATTATATTTATTTTTCTTTGTTCAAGTTATAATTTGTTACTGAACTTAACGCTTTCAAACAGAGTTTCTCTCCTGGATTGATTTATTTTAGTAATCGATATCGGAAGAAGGGTTTTTAATAAGAAAAAGGGAATAAATTACATGGGAATAATAACTTGATGTGGAAGCTATATGGTTTGACTCATTGGGGGTTTTCATAATTTAATGACCTAAGGTTATGAATTCTTGAACAAATCATAAAACTTAATTATTTAATGCGTATTTGGTTGCACTATTGGGAGATAGGTAATTAAACGAGATTAAAATAGCTAATAATACATCGGGAGAGCTTGTTAGTGACTCTAGAGTTGTTTTCCCTACTTGAACAATTAAATTTGATTTACAAACTAATAAAATAAATTGGATAGAGTTAAGTGAAGTCAATATCCCTAATAGTTTTTAAACCTTGATTTATTTTCACCAATTATTATTGTTTAAATTTTTTTCTACTATTTTATTTTATTTTACTTACTTTTACAAATACCCTCTTTATTATCATTTAAATAATAGTAGATTAAAATAATTTTGGCACTTGGTATACAATCTTTGTGAGACGATACTCTACTCACTCTTTATTACTTGTTGCGATTTCGTGGACTTGCGAAAATTGCTGTCAAGTTTTTAGCGCCGTTGCCAGAGATTGGAGTTTCCAATGTCAATACTAATTAATCTATTATTAATTTAGACATTTATTTTTTTGTTATTTAAATTTTTCTAAAGATTCTTTTAGGTGTTTATGCAAAGACGTTCTCAAAATAGTGAACCTTTAATTTTTGATACAGAAATTGAAAGGACTTGTCGAAAGAATAAACGTAGCAAAAAGGAATCGAGAGCGTGAACAACAAAGGCAATCAACCATGGCTAGATTAGGAAACGAAATTCTTAACTTAGTAGAGCAAGAGGAACAAGGGATATTGCAACACCAATTAAAACAAAATCAAAGAAATCATGTTCATATTTTACGTGACTACACTACCCCTTCTCTCAATGGAACCACCTCTAGTATCACCAGGCCTAGAGTAGAAGCTAACAATTTTGAAATTAAACTTGCCATTATTCAAATGCTTTCTACCTCAATTCAATATAGAGGGTTACCTAGTGAGGATCCAAATGCCCATATCACTAATTTCTTGGAGATTTGTGATACCTTTAAGCAAAATGAAGTTTTTGAGGATACTATTAGGTTGAGATTATTTCCTTTCACCTTGAGAGTAAGGCACGTGCTTGGTTACAATCATGCCCTGCAGGAAGTTTTACCACATAGGATCAACTAGCTAGAAAATTTTTGCCAAAATTCTTTCCATCTTCAAAGGCCACCAAGTTGCCCAATGAGATATTGACTTTTGCCTACCAAGATCAAGAAAGCTTGTATGAAGCTTGGGACAGATTCAAGGACCTATTGAGAAAGTGCCCACATCATGCTCTACCTAAGTGGCTCCAGGTACAAACTTTGTATAATGCATTATCTCCTAATATTAAGATTACCTTGGATGTAGCTGCTAGAGGATCCTTTGAAAGGAAAGGAATTGATGAGGCTTATGATTTGATAGAGGAGATGGCATGCAATAGCCATTATCAAAATTCTTTGGAAAGGAAGAAGACTGCAGGGGTCTATAAGATTGATGCCATAACTGCACTTAATGCTAAGGTGGATAATATGGTAAGAAAATTGGATTTATTGACCACAAATTCTATTAATTCTATTGTGCAAGCTTGTGATAGGTGTAATGGTCAACATAGAATGGGGGAATGCATGTTGGATAATGTGAACCCTCAAACTTTGGAGCAAGTCAATTACATGATGAATCAAGGAAGGAAGAATTACCCATTTTCAAATTCCTATGACAACAAGTTGAGAAATCACCCTAATCTTTCGTATGGGAATCCAAACAACACCTTGAATCTACCACCAGGCTTTCCTCCACAAGAGAAAAAGATACACGATGATATCCTTACTACTCTTTCTAAATCTCACATGGAGTTTATGAATGAAACTAGGAAAAATCACAAAATCCAACAAGCAGCAATTAGGAATATAGAAATTCAGTTTGGACAGTTTGCAAGCATGATGGCCTCAAGACCTCAAGGTACGTTACCTAGTAACACTGAGAAAAATCCTAAAGAATAGGTACAAGCTATTACCTTGAGGAGCAAAAAAGAGTTGGAGGATCCCTCGAAGAAGGAAGAAGGAAAGAAAGAGAAGAAGGACATTCCTATTATTGATCTTGAGGAGAAAGAAGAGGTAAAACCTTATGTGCCACATATTCCTTTTCCTTAAAGACTCAAACAATCCAAGGATGACAAAAGCTTCCTTAAATTTCTTAATGTGTTTAAAAAGCTTCAAATAAATATTCCTTTTGTCGAAACTCTTTCTCAAATCCCAGTTATGCAAAATTTTTTATGGAGATTTTGAGCAAGAAAAGAAAGATTGATGATCAAGAAACGGTAATGTTAATAGACGAGTATAGTGCAATGATTCAAAATAAATTGCCTCCTAAGTTAAAGGATCCAAGGAGTTTTTCTATTCCTTATAATATTGGAAATCTTGATTTTGATAAGGCTTTAGTTGATTTAGGTGCAAGTATTAATCTTATATCTTATGAAGTCTTGAAAATGCTAGGGATGGGAGAGCTAAAATCAACAAGGATGTCCCTACAATTAGCAGATCATTCGATCAAATACCCAAGGGGAATTTTAGAGGATGTACTCGTCAAGATAGGTAAGTTTATTTTTTCTATTGATTTCATTATTCTTGACCTTGATGAAGATAAAGAAGGATCACTCATTCTTGGAAGATCATTCCTAGCAACTGCAAGAGCCTTAATTGATGTTCACGATGGTAAAAGTTAACTCTAAGGGTAGGTCAGGAGGAAGTTGTTTTTTATGTTCTAAAATCTTGTAAACTTCCTAAGGATTCTGGTGATTGTTTTAGAATTGATGTTGCTGATAATTATGTGGATGACACTTTGCATGCTAAAAATATTGATAACATTGATGAACAAAACATCAAAAGTAAGGAAGAGAGTAAACCTCTAAAGCAAGAACTTAAACAGCTTCCTTCTCATCTTAAATATGCTTTCTTAGGTGATAATAATTCTTTTCCTATTATTATCTCTTCTCACCTATCGCTTGATCAATAGGAAAGGCTGTTGTAGATTTTAAAGAAGCATAAAAAAAATCTAAGTGTGTGCATGCATAAAATCTTGATGGAGGATGACTACAAACCTATAATTGAGCACCAAAGGAGATTGAATCCGAACATAAAGGAAGTAGTCAAAGTTGAAATCATTAAACTCTTAGATGCAAGAATGATTTATCCAATTTTGAATAGTAGTTGGATAAGCCCTGTGCAAGTTGTTCCCAAGAAAGGAGATATGACAGTTATCTCTAATAATAATAATGAATTAATTCCTACTAGAACTGTCACAAGTTGGCATATGTGTATTGATTATCATAAATTGAATAAAGTAACACGTAAAGACCACTTTCCTTTACCCTGCATTGATCAAATGCTTGAAAGACTTGCAAGATATCCTTACTATTGCTTTCTAGATGGTTACTCAGGATATTTTCAAATTCCCATAGTCCTCAAGGATCAAGAAAAGACCACTTTCACTTGCCCTTATGGTACTTTTGCATATAGGAGAATGTCTTTTGGATTATGCAATGCACCTGTGACTTTTTAAAGGTGTATGATGTCCATATTTTCTGACATGGTTGAGAAATTCATTGAGGTTTTTATGGATGATTTTTCAGTGTTTGGATCTTTTTTTTATTCTTATCTTCATAACCTTTCTCTTGTAATGCAACGATGTGAGGACACTAACCTTATTTTGAATTGGGAAAAATGTCATTTTATGGTTAGTGAAGGTATTTTTTTAGGACATCGAATTTCTGAAATGGGAATTGAGTTAGACAAAGCAAAGATTGAAGTGATTGAAAAGCTACCACCTCCAAATTTAGTTAAAGGAGTTAGAAGTTTTCTTGGACATGCCGGATTTTACAGGAGATTCATCAAGGACTTCTCAAAAATCACTAAACCTCTTTGTAATTTATTAGTTAAAGATGTTGATTTCGATTTTAACGAAGAGTGTTTAAATGCTTTTGACAGGTTAAAGAAGGAACTAATTTCAGCTCCCATAATTGTCACACCTGACTGGAGTTTACCATTTGAATTTATGTATGATGCTAGTGATCATACTAACCAACTCCACACGATAATCCAGATGCTACAGCCTCCTCCACCTCCTCCTCCTACAGATTGAGGCCTTGTTTCATTTGTTATTTTTTAGTCATTGTCTTTGTGTTCCTTTGAATTCTATTTTTAGATGTGTTTTAGTTGTTTCAGTTTGAATTATTTATTTTCTAAACTAACTATCTTTTATTTAGCAGTCTAATTCATAGTTCATCTTTTTTTCTCAATACAATGGTGATAACAGGTTTTCAAACCATCTTTCTTTCATAATTCTTCCATTATGTGTTAAGGCATGAATTTAAGTTTGGAGAATCATTTGATTTTTCACATTGAGGACAATGTGCTAGATTAAGTTGGGGAAGGAAAATTTTAGTTAAAAATTTTTGCTCTTTTATTGGTTTAATGCAGTTGGAATTATTATAAGCAAGATTAAAATTATCATAATTTAATAACTTGATTATAAATTTAGTTATTTTCTATTATGGCATGTTTTAGTTAAATTTGAACTTTTTAACTTAATAATATTCCTTAGTGTAAATATTTGTTCTTAAGAAGTAAACACTCATTTTTAAAATTATTATGATATTTATATATATATATATATATATATATATATATGTTTTGATCAAAATTTAATTAACCTTGTCATTCCTAGAACAGAATTGAAAATTCTTTTGAGATAAAATTTTTAAAGTGCTCATATTAGATATAAATGATTTAGGCATCCTTGTTAAACTACATATTTTGGCTTAGACCACCATAAGTTATTTATAACCATTGCAACCAATTTGAGCCTATAACCCAATATTTTTTTCTTGTTACCCATATTAAAATCTAACCATTTAAACCTATTTGTTTAAATGTTTACCCTAAGTGTGATCATGTGTAGTTGAAAGATTTGATCTTACAGGAACATAGTAAGAAAATGAAAAGGGAGATATTTTTATGTAAACACTAGCAAGTGGAGAAATTAGAAGAAAAGAAAAAGATAAGCACCCCAAGAAAAAGAGAAATAGTCATCAATCAAAAACTCAAGTTCGGGGAAATTTTAAGCAAGGACAAAAATGCTCAAGTATTATTAAAGACCTTGTCAAAAGCATCTCTAGTAATAAGCTAGTAAGAAATTTCAAGAAAATCTCCTATTGCGAATAAAGGTATATGTTTTTATGAGATCAAAATCTTGATATTATATATTTTCGCACTCTTTGATTTCCTATATCCGTTTCTTTTGACTTAATTAAATCAACCCTATAAGCCCCATTACAACCCTAGTAAAAGACCTTTTGATCTTGATAATGATGTAGCACTTAAAATGTGGAGAAGGGATAACTAATTTTGCCTATGGAAATGTTGAATTTAAATTCATCCTCTATATTTTAAAGATTAATAAGTTTTGTGAAAATTCATATGTTATCTATCATGATTTGATGAAATATTAGTGTTTTAGTCTTGATAATTTACATTCATACTAGGGAATGTGGTTTGGTAAGAGTTTGAATTTTCGCAAAAATATAGCTAGTATAGAAAACACTTGATTTATTTTCATGTTAATAGATTTTCGATATTTTTAAGATTGTGAATAATTATCTTCAAACATATTAAGCTAGTTTTGCTTTGTTTTGTCTTGTTTAGTTTTGTTCTATTTTAAATTTTATTGTTTAAGGACAAACAATGGTTTAAGTTTGGGGAATTTTTATAGATCATATTTTTACCTTAGTTTTTATTAGGAATTTTAGCATTTTTTTTATTACTTTGATTAGTTTCCATTTAGATTTGTTTATATTTTTAGTAAGTTCCCGTGATTCTTGATAAACTAGATTTGAAGGGATTTTAGTATGAAAATAGCCAAAAATCGCATCAAAGAAGGTTGGCGCTGAAATTGGAAGTCTAAAAGGACAACATGGCAAAGTGAGAAAAGTACACGGGCAGGCCATGCAGTGCCACGACCGTGGCACCCACTAAAAAGTACATGGGCATGCTCTTTGCATGGGCTACATGAAAATACTAAAAGGACTCATCTCAAGTATTGCTAAAGCCCAACCTGATGAAAGAAGACTCCTAAACAGAAAAGGAATCCAATTCATATCAGTTCCTACTCGGATTCAAAGACACCCTAGGAAGTCTATATAAAGAAAGATCACAGCTGTAAGTAGGGGATCAATTGATTTATCATCGAATCTTAGCTCTTAGTTCATTCTTTCTTAGTTTTTCTCTCTTTGTAATATTTCAAGCAATCAAGTTATATAAAGAATCAAGGGAGCCGTCTACGCTATTGTTTGACTAATTTTTATCTCTAAACTCTTGATCTTGTTTTATTTCCATTAATTCTTATTATTTATGGAATTATTTTTAGATTTTATTGAGTTTTATTTAGTTACTATGTCGAACTAAACTCTCATACTAAGGATTTGATGTAGCTTAACTTCTACCCAAATTTATGATATTAGATTTGTTTTTCTTTGTTCAAGTTATAATTTATTACTGAATTTAATGCTTCCAGGCAGAGTTTCTCTCTTGGATTGATTTATTTCATTAATCGCTATCGGAAGAAGGGTTTTTTTATAAGAAAAGGGGAATAAATTACATGGAAATAATAACTTGATACGGAAGCTATACAGTTTGACTCATGGGAGATTTTCATAATTTAATGACCTTAGGTTATGAATTCTTAAACAAAACATAAAACTTAATTATTTAATTCTTGTTTGGTTGCACTATTGGGAGATAGATAATTAAACGAGGTTAAAATAGCTAACAATACACCGGAAGAGCTTGTTAATGACTCTAGGGGTTTTTTTCCTACTTGAACAACTAAATTTGATTTACAAACTAATAAAATAAATTAGATAGAGTTAAGTGAAGTCAACATCCCTAGTAGTTTTTAAACCTTGATTTATTTTCATCAATTATTTTTGTTTAAATTCTTTTCTACTATTTTATTTTATTTTACTTACTTTTCCAAATACCCTCTTTATTATCATTTAAATAATAGTAGATTAAAATAATTTTGGCACTTGGTATACAATCTTCGTGGAACGATCTACTCACTCTACTCACTCTTTATTTTACTTACTTTTTCTATTATTTTATTTTATTTTACTTACTTTTACAAATATCCTCTTTATTATCTTTTAAATAATAGTAGATTAAAATAATTTTGACACTTGGTATACAATCTTCGTGGGATGATACTCTACTCACTCTTTATTACTTGTTGCAATTTCGTGCACTTGCGAAAATTGTTGTCACTTAGTACAATCAATCTCTCTCTCTCAAAATCATCCCCCAGGTTCTATATTGTTCTATTGCTTGCACAAAAGGTCGAATTGGAATTGCCTTTTATGCTTAGGTCCATCAATCCCAGTCCTCATTTTTGCTTAGTACTATATGCCTCTCTCTCTTAAATCATATCCTTCATTTTGTTCTCTCTTAATCATCAATGCAACCATAGTGGGACCATCAGTGCTCTCTCAATCATTTTTATTCGCTCCTTATCTTTACCCTAAATTAAATGATTGCAAATATTTCTTCAACACCCTTCTAGCTCCGTTTGTTATGATTGTTATCTTTACCCCTTTCATTAATTAGCAATTTACATTTACTGCTTCTTTGCATAACTTATATATATGGTAGAGCAACAGGGATATATGTATGGCCCACATAAATTATAAAGAAGTGTTGTGAAGCTGCATGATTCATGCTATAAATTATTTCTGTAATATATTAGCCTTGCTTGATCCAAATTAATACCCTCTTTTTTTTCTTGTTTAATTGTTTGCTACTTCAATAGTATTATAACTTTTTTTACATTTCTTCTACATTTACCTTGACATTCAAAATCTTTATATTTTTAACTTTTCTAATCTCTCTCTCTCTCTCTCTCTCTCTCTCTCTCTCTCAAAACCTAAAATCTAAAATCTAAAAGCTCTCTTTTCTTCTTCCACAGGCAACCACTGGTGAGATTTCATTGTTGGTCACCCTTTTTCTTCTTTTTTTTATTTATTTTTTACAACACTTTTCGCAAGTGTACGAAATCGCAATAAGTAATAAAGAGTGAGTAGAATATCGTCCCATGAAGATTGTATACTAAGTACCAAAATTATATTAATATACTATTATTTAAACAATAATAAAGAGGATATTTGTAAAAGTGTAGTACAATAAACTAAAATAGTAGAAAAGAATTCAAATTAAAATAATTGATGGAAAGAAAGCGAGGTTTAAAAGCTACTAGGAATATTGATTTCACTTAACTCTATCCAATTTATTTTATTAGTTTGTTAATCAATTTTAATTGTTCAAGTAGGGAAAATAACCCCAGAGTCACTAACAAGCTCTCATGATGTATTGCTACTTATTTTAATCCCCTTCTATTACCTATCTCCCAATAGTGCAACCAAACATGAATGAGATCATTAAATTTTATGATTTGTTCAAGAATTCATAACCTAAAGTCATTAAATTATGAAAACCCCCAATGAGTCAAATCATATAGCTTCCACATCAAGTTATTATTTCCATATAATTTATTTCTCTTTTCTTATCAAAACCCTTCTTCCGATAGCGATTAATGAAATAAATCAATTCAGGGGAGAAACTCTGCCTGAAAACATTAAGTTCAGTAATAAATTATAACTTGAACAAAGAAAAACAAATCTAATATCATAAATTGGGGTAAAAGTTAAGCTACATCAAATTCCTAGTATGGGAGTTTAGTTCGACATAGTAACTAAATAAAATTCAATAAAATCTGAAAATAATTCCATGAATAATAAGAATTAATGGAAAAAAAACAAGATTAGGAGTTTAGAGATAAGAACTAATCAAACAATAGCGTAGACGGCTCTCTTAATTCTTTACACAACTTGATTGCTTGAATTCATACAAAGAGAGAAAAAATAAGAAAAGAATAGAATCCAGACTTAAGATCTAAGATTCAATGATCAATCGATGCCCTAATTGATGTTGTGATCTCTCTTTATATAGACATCATAGGGTGTCTCCGAATTCGAGTAGGAAACTGATTTGAATTGGATTTCTTTCTGTTTAGGAGTCTTCTTTCATCAGGTTGGACTTGAGCAATGCTTAAGATGAGCCCTTTTAATATTTTCATGCAGCCCATGCATAGGCCACACCCATGTCACAGATTTACACAGGCTGAACAACTAAATTCAGCCCGGTTGATTTTCCAGTATGTGCCACGGTCGTGGCACTGTATGGGCTGCCCGTGTACTTTCTTAACTTAGCCATATCGAGCTTTAGACTTCCAATTTCAGCCCCAACCTTCTTTGATGTGATTTTTAGCTATTTTTCTGTTAAAAATTCTTCAAATCAAGCTTACCAAGAATCACGGGAACTTACTTAAAAATATGAATAAATTTAAGTGAAAAACTAATCAAAGTAATTAAAAATATTAAATTTCCTAATAAAAACTAAACTAAAAATACTATAAAAATATTACCTATCAAAATTCTCCAAACTTAAACTATTGTTTGTCCTCAAACAATAAAACAAAACAAGACTAAACGAGACAAAACAAGACAAGACACAACAAACTAGCTTAATATGGTTGAAGATAATTTTTCACAATCTTTGAAATATCAAAAATCTATTAACATGAAAATAAATCAAGTGTTTTCTATGCTAGCTATATTTTTGCAAAAATTCAAACTTTTAACAAAATACATTCCTTAGTATGAATAGAAATTATCAAGACTTCAATACTAATAATTGATCAAATCATGATAGATAACATATGAATTTTCACAAAAGCTTATTAACCTTTCAAATATAGATAATGAATTTAAATTCAACATTCTCATAGGCAAAATTAATTATCCCTTCTCCACAATTTTAAGTGTTACACTATTATCAAGATCAGAAGGTCTTTTACTAGGGTTGTAATTGGGCTTATGGGGCTGATTTAATTAAGTCAAAAGAAATGGATATAGGAAATCAAAGAGTGCAAAAATGTATAATATTAAGATTTTGATTTCATGAAAATATATACCTTTATTCGCAATGGGAGATTATCTTGGAATTTCTCACTAGCTTATTACTAAAGATGCTTTTGGCAAAGTCTTTTATAATACTTGAGTAGTTTCCTCATTACTTTAGATTTCTCTAAACTTGAGTTTTTGATTGATCATTATTTTTTTTTTCTTGGGGTGCTTCTCTTTTTCTTTTCTTCTAATTTCTCCACTTGTTAGTGTTTGCATAAAAATATCTCTCTTTTTATTTTGATTGATCACACTTAAGGTAAAAGTTTAAACAAATAGGTTTAAATGGCTAGATTTTAATACGGATAACAAGAAAAATATTGGGTTACAGGCTTCAAATTGGTTGCAATGGTTATAATTAACTTATGGTGGTCTAAACTAAAATATATAGTAACAAAAAATGCCTAAATCATCTCTTTCTAATGTGAGCAATTTAAAATTTTATCTCAAAATAATTTCTAATTTTGTTCTAGGAATGCGAAGGTTAATTAAATTTTGATCAAATCATATATATATCCATCATAATAATTTCAAAAATGGGTGTTTACAATATTAAAAATAAATATTCACACTAAGGAATATTATTAAGTTAAAAAGTTCAGATTTAAACTAAAACATGTTATAATAGAAAAAACAATTAAATTTATAACAAGTTATTAGATTATGATAATTTTTAATTTTGCTTATAATCATTCCAACCAAATTAAACTAATAAAATAGCAAGAATTTCCCTTCCCCAACTTGATCTAGCATATTGTCCCCAATGTGAAAACAATTATAACCCCCATCTTAAAGTTATGCTTCAATACATAATGCAAGAATTATGAGAGAAAGATGGTTGGATAACCTATTACCACAATTGTATTGAGGAATACAATGAAAGATGGAAGATGAAATAGATTTTAATGGCTAGAAGTTGAAAAAGAAAAACTAAATAAAAGACAATTAGTTAAGAAACAAATACTTTAAACTAAAACACAACTAAAACATAACTAAAAACATAATATAAAAGAAACACAAGAACAAGTACTAAAAATAACAAATTAAATCAGAGTTTGTAAACAAGCCCTCAATCTGTAGGAGGAGGAGGTGGAGGAGGCTGTAACATCTGGATTATCGTTTGGAGCTGATCATTTAATCCCGTATATCATTGTTGCATAGTCTCGAGACGGGAATCGATGCTTCCATAGGATATGTCCAGACTAGTGAAACGATCGGACATCGTTGTCTTTATTCGCTCCATTCAACTATCGAACAAGTCCATTCTAAAGAGGATGTAGGCTAACACCTCATCGGTCTCGACTTACTGCTAGATGGGAAGGACCTGCACTAGAAAAAAAAAATGCAGGAGGTAAACCCCCTATGTTAACTTCTCCACCTTCGTCTACATCTCCAGTCTCTTCTTCCTCTCCAACTTCAGGCTGTTCATCCATCCCAGCCATACCATATGTATCACCATGCCTAACCACTATTCTCATTCTTAACATCATATCAATGTATAAACGGGTGTTTTTCCCATTATCCAGCATTGCATAGGGAGACCTATCCAAGTTAAATGCCCTAAGGTATTGCCCAATCCTTGTAACAAAACTCCCCATAACTATACTATTCGTGTTTCCTCTTACAACTTTTCTCCACCTTACACCCAACCAATATCCTACGTTCAATCTAATGTCATTGTCAATAGCCCATAGAAAATATAATTCGTTCACCCCTACTACGCCATCACTTTCCTTCCTACCAAAAATTGTATGGGCCAAAAACCTATGAATGTAACGATAGGCCGGGTTTCTAAGATTAGAAGCTTTAGCACCTTTAGAGTTGTAACCACGTGAACCCGTAAGTTGTTCCCATGCATAATTTTCACCAAAATTTGAAGGCACACAACGACTAGCATCTTCAGTAGGGAAACAAAAAATATGACTAAATTCATCAATGGTTAGTTCATGTCTTCTTCCACTAAGTTGAAAGACTATTTTTGACTCAACGGTTTCTAGGGCGGGATAAATATATGAGGCATATGTACTCAAAAATTCAAAAGTTAAAGGTGCAAACACGTTATCCTTCATAGTGAGAAAACTACCCCACCCAATCCTTTGTCATGGCTCTATCACAGCATCTCTCAAACCCACCAAACTCAAGCATGTTTATAAATAAATTTATTTGGAACCATAGGCTTTGAGACAAGAGTATTGTACCTTTTAATTTGATCTGGGTCGGAGAGTGGGAATGGTAGTTGTGGAATCTTCGATGGTGGTGTGGTGGTTGCTCTTCCTCCTCTTGGTGGATTTTGCACGGGAACCGGAGCATTTGATTGTGCACTTGAAGAGGATGAAGTTCTTTGTCTTTTGGATGCCATGGGTGAGAGATTTGGTGAAGAGAAAGAGAAAAGAGAAAAAGAAGAGAGTAGAGGATGGTGGTTATGGAGGTTTTTTAGAGAGAGAGTGTGTGTGTGGCTATGGAGGTTTCTAGAGAGAGAAAGAGAGAGTGTGTTCAAAAGAGAGGAGTTAGAGTTGAGAAAACATACCTTTAAAGTGATTTCACATGTGCCATGAGAGTTTGTGACACTTCCGTGTAATGTACTGGCCCTAGACGATTTTACGCTAGGCACGCCACGGGCGTGCCATCTACTCGTGCAATGCCCTACCTATCCTTGCATTTTTGTGCTGGGCGGGACACAAGCGTGGCGTGTGCCACGCCTACCCATGGAGTGCCCTATGTCTTTGGGGGTGCTTTTTACATTAGGCAGGACACAGGCGTGGCATGTGCCACGCCCTGCCCATAAAGTGATCTGTGTCTCCCTTTTTGTCTACTGGATGCGCCACGAGCATGGCACCTCAAATTTGTCCAACTTGCATCGCTCTTTTGCCACAAGCGTGGCATGTCCATGCCATAGGCGTGGAGTCCCCTATGAGTCCATGCTATTTTCCTTGCTAAGCGCCACGGGCGTGGCCTTTTACACGGCCAGCCCATGGAGCCTACTGCCTCTTTATCTCTTTTTAGCATTGTTAAGCCACAGGTGTGGTGTTTTATACGGCCAGCCCATGGACCTCTATGACTTTAGTCCCCAAGTACCTAAAAACACAGGAATTAACACTTTTAAGCTTGGGTAATTGAGTTACATCATAAAATTATTCAAACAAAATAAATAAATGTAACTATAAATATATTAAAAAGAGGAATTTATTAAAAACCAAAATAAAATATGGGTTATCTCCCACAAACGCTTTTGTTTAGCGTCGTTAAGCTCGACTCATTAGTCCCTTTCTTTCAAGTGAGGCTCATTGCGATTTTGACCGGATCAAAAGCTTCATGTTGATAAACCTTCAATCTTTGAGCATTAACTTTGAAGCTTAGATCTCCATCAACAATTTCAACCGCTCCATGTGAAAAATTTTCTTTTATGATGAAGGATCTGGACCATTGAGAATGCAATTTACCTAGAAAAAGACGAAGTCTAAAGTTATAGAGTAATACCTTTTGTCCGACTCTTAGATCCTGCAAAATAATATGCGTGTCATGCCACTGTTTGGTTCAATCCTTGTAAATTTTGGCACTCTCATAAGCATGCATCCTCATTTCATCCACCATGTTTAATTGAAGTGGTCTCCTTTGTCCTACCTCTTTGGTATTGAAACTCAAGAACTGTATCGCGCAATATACTTTGTGTTCCAACTCAACGGGTAAATGGCAAGCCTTACCATAGACCATTTGATATGGAGACATCCTCATTGGTATTTTGAATGCAGTTCTATAGGCCCAAAGTGCATCATCAAGTTTCTTGGACCAATCCTTCCTTGATTGACCAACTGTAGTCTCAAGAATCTTTTTATCTCTCCATTAGTTACCTCAACTTGCCCACTTGTTTGTGGATGGTAAAGGGTACCTACACGGTGAGAAACACCATATTTTGCAAGGAGCGAATCTAAATACTTATTGCAAAAATGCTTACCTCCATCCGTGATAATTGCTCGAGGGGTGCCATGGCACGTAAAGATGTATTTCTTGATGAAGTTTGTCACACTTTTGGCATCGTTGTTAGGTAAAGTAGGCTTTCGCCCATTTAAACACATAATCTACCGCTACTAAGATTTATTGATTTGAACAGGAAGATGGGAATGGTCCCATAAAATCCAGTCCCCAAACATCAAAGATCTCCACTAAGATGAACAAAGTTAAAAGCATCTTTAAATAAGTTACGCCGATACAAACCACTTTCTAATAACCTTGATGTCATTTTGTTTCCTCCAAAATGTCCTCCACATTTAAAAGAATGACAATGTTTAAGTACGCTCTCCATCTCTTCCTCTGGCACACACTTTCTAAAAAGTTGGTCATTACAATACTTGAACAAGAAAGGTTCTTCCCAATAATAGAATTTAACATTATGGAAAAAAAATTTCTTTTATTGGTAAGAAAGATTAGGAGGAAGAATTTTATAAGCTAGAAAATTTACTATATCAGCATACCATGGAGCTTACCTATTTGCTAAGAAAAGGAGATGCTCATGGGGAAAGTCTTGATTAATTTGAACTTTCTTCTTTTTCTTCCTTCCCCAACTCAAGCCAGGAAAGGTGATCAACTACAAGATTTTTAGTTCCCTTCTTGTCACGAATCTTCAAATCAAATTCCTACAAGAGAAGAACTCAATGAATTAGTCTAGGCTTTGCATCTTTCTTTTCTAGCAAATACCTAATAGCTGAATGATCAGTATAGACTATTGTTTTAGCTCCTATTAAATATGCTTTAAATTTATCAAATGCAAATACAATAGCCAGGAGCTCCTTTTCAGTGGTGGCATAGTTGAGTTTTGCATCATTCAAGGTACTCCTTTGCCCAAGAAGAGCTCCTATTGCATGATCTCTAGCATCACACATAAGCTCAAACGGTAAACTCAAGTCTGGTGCGGCAATTATGGGAGCTGAAATCAATTTCTTCTTTAAACTATTAAAAGCATTTAAACACTCTTCGTTAAAATTAAAATCGACATCTTCAACTAATAAATTACAAAGAGGTTTGGTGATTTTTGAGAAGTCCTTGATGAATCTCATATAAAATCTAGCATGACCAAGAAAACTTCTAACTCCTTTAACTGAATTTAGAGGTGGTAGCTTTTCAATCACTTTAACCTTTACTTTGTCTACCTCAATTCTATTTTTAAAAATTTGGTGCCCTAAAACAATACCTTCACTAATCATAAAATGACATTTTTCTCAATTTAAGACAAGGTTAGTGTCCTCACATCGCTGCATTACAAGAGAAAGGTTATGAAGAAAAGAATCAAAAGAAGAACCAAACACATAAAAATCATCCATAAAAATCTCAATGAATTTCTCAACCATGTTAGAAAATATGGACATCACTCACCTTTGAAAAGTCGTAGGGGCATTGCATAACCCAAAAGGCATTCTCCTATATGCAAAAGTACCATAAAGGCAAGTGAAAGTGGTCTTTTCTTGATCCTCGGGGGCTATAGGAATTTGGAAATACCCTGAATAACCATCTAGAAAGCAATAGTAAGGATAACCTACAAGTCTTTCAAGCATTTGATCAATGAAGGGTAAAGGGAAGTGGTCTTTATGTGTTGCTTTATTCAATTTACGATAATAGCATATACCTATTCTTTAGGATATTTCTCAATATTACTTGGTAACATACCTTGAGGTCTTGAGGTCATCATGCTTGCAAACTGTCTAAATTAGATTTCCAAATTCCTAATTACTGCTTATTGGATTTTGTGATTTTTCCTAGTTTCATTCATAAATTCCATGTGAGATTTAGAAAGAGTAGTAAGGAGATCATCATGTACCTTTTTGTCTTGTGAAGGAAAGCTAGGTGGTGGATTCAAGGCGTTGTTTGGATTCCCATACGAAAGATTAGGGTGATTTCTCAACTTATTATCATACGAATTAGAAAATGGGTAATGCTTCCTTCCTTGATTCATCACGTAGTTGACTTGCTCCAAAGTTTGAGGGTTTAAATTATCCAACATGCATTCCCGAATTCCATGTTGACCATTACACCTATCACAAGCTTGCACAATAAAATTAAAAGAATTAGTGGTCAATAAATCCAATTTTCTTACTATATTATCCACCTTAGCATTAAGGGCGGTTATGGAATCAATCTCATAAATTCCTATAGTCTTTTTTCTTTCCAAGGAATTTTGATAATGGCTATTGCTCGCCATCTCTTCTATCAAATCATAGGCCTCATCAATCCCTTTCCTTTCAAAAGATCCCCCAGCAGCTACATCCAAAGTAATCTTAATGTTAGGAGATAATGCATTATAGAAAGTTTGTACCTATAACCACTTAGGTAGAGCATGATGTGGGCACTTTCTTAACAGGTCCTTAAATCTCTCTCAAGCTTCATACAAGCTCTCTTGATCATGATGAGCAAAAGTTAATATCTCATTGTGCAGCTTGGTAGTCTTTGAAGATGGAAAGAATTTTGCTAAAAATTTTTTAGCTAACTCATCCCATGTGGTAAAACTTCCTACAAGGAACAATTGTAACCAAGCACGTGCCTTATCTCTCAAGGTAAATCCTCAAAACTCCATTTTGTTTCAAGGTATCACAAATCTCCAAGAAATTAATGATATGGGCATTTGGATCCTCACTAGGTAACCTTCCATATTGGATTGAGGTAGAAAGCATTTGAATAATGGCAGATTTTATCTCAAAATTGTTAGCTTTTACCCTAGTCCTTGTGATACTAGAGGTGGTTCCATTGAGAGAAGGGGTAATGTAATCACGCAAAGTGCGAACAGAATTTCTTCGATTTTGCTCCAACTAGTGTTGTAGTATCTCTTATTCCTCTTGCTCCATTAAGTCATCAATCTCGTCTTCTAATCCAGCCATGGTTGATTGCCTTCGTTGTTCATGCTCTCGATTCCTTTTTGATACATTATTCCTTCGACAAGTCCTTTCAATTTATGGATAAAAAACTAAAAGTTCAACCCTTTGAGATCATCTTTGCATAAACGCCTAAAAGAATCCTTAGAAAAATTAAAATAACAGAAAAATAAATGTCTAAATTAATAATAGATTAATTAGTATTGATATTGGTAACGCCAATCCTTGGCAACTGCACCAAAAACTTGACAGCACTTTTCGCAAGTGTATGAAATCGCAACAAGTAATAAAGAGTGAGTAGAGTATCGTCCCATGAATATTGTATACTAAATACCAAAATTATTTTAATCTACTATTATTTAAACGATAATAAAAAGGATATTTGTAAAAGTAAAGTAAAAAAAACTAAAATAGAAGAAAAGAATTCAAATAAAAATAATTGAAGGTTTAAAAGCTACTAGGGATATTGATTTTACTTAACTCTATTCAATTTATTTTATTAGTTTGTTAATCAATTTTAATTGTTGAAGTAGGAAAAATAACCCAAGAGTCACTAACAAGCTCTCCCGATGTATTGTTAGCTATTTTAATCCCATTAATTGTCTATCTCCCAATAGTGCAATCAAACATGAATTAAATAATTAAGTTTTATTGTTTGTTTAAGAATTCATAACCTAAGGTTATTAAATTATGAAAACCCTCATGAGTCAAACCATATAGCTTTCTCATCAAGTTATTATTCCCATGTAATTTATTATCCTTTTCTTATCCAAAAATCCTTTTTCCTATAGTGATTAATGAAATCAATCAATCCAGGGGCAAAAATCTACTTGAAAGCATTAAGTTCAATAATAAATTATAAGCTAAACCAAGAAAAATAACTTTAATATCATAAATTGAGGTAGAAGTTAAGCTACATCAAATCCCTAGTATGAGAGTTTAATTCGACATAGTAATTAAAGAAAACTCAATAAAATCTGAAAATAATTATATTAATAATAAGAATTAATGGAAATAAAACAAGATTAAGAGTTTAGAGATTAAAAGTAATCAAACAATAGCTTAGACAACTCTCTTTATTCTTTACACAACTTGATTGCTTGAATTCTTACAAAGAGAGAAAAACTAAGAAAAGAATATAATAGAATCCAAATTTGAGATCTTAGATTCAATGATCAATCGATGTCCTAATTGTTGTTGTGATGTCTCTTTATATAGACTTCATAGGGTGTCTCCAAATCCGAGTAGGAAACTGATTTGAATTGGATTCCTTTCTGTTTAGAAGTCTTCTTTCATTAGGTTGGGCTTGAGCAATGTTTAAGATGAGCCCTTTTAATATTTTCATGCAATCCATGCATAGGCCACACCCATGTCACAGATATACACGAGATGAACAACTAAATTCGACCCGGTTGATTTTTCGGTAGGTGTCACGGCCGTGGCACTACATGGCCTGCCCGTGTACTTCCCTAACTTGATCATGTCAAGCTTTAGACTTCCAATTTCAACCCCAACCTTCTTTGATGCGATATTTGGCTATTTTCTTGCTAAAAATCATTTAAATCAAGTTTATCAGGAATCATAGGAACTTACTTAAAAATATAAATAAATCTAAGTGAAAAAATAATCAAAGTAATTAAAAATACTAAAATTCTTAATAAAAACTAAGCTGAAAATACTATGAAAATATAACCTATCAATTTTTTTGCAAATAGTCTTCAGATCTGTTTACAAATTTGAATTATTGTCGCCCAAATATTGAGATTTATTGTTACCCATATCTTGAGATTTTGTTCTTAGATCAAGTTATGAGTTATTATTATCACCATTATGGAGATTTTATCTAGCGTTTTTAATTATTTGGAGAATTATGCAGAAAGAAGTGCAGAACTCCTCTCCAACAGAAGGAAAAATTTGAAAGTAATTAAATCGGACATATAGAAAGACCATGGAGTCAAAAAAATGGCCATGAATAGCCACTAAGGGGAGCAAGTTATCGCCTATGACATAAATATTATGCTTTATCAACTTGATCAATACTTCAAATCAAGATTGTATTTTTTTTATTCTTTGTATAAGTGATATATTATTAGATTTTCTATACAAGAATATAAAAACGTACTGATCTATTTCCCATAAATGTAAACAGTTTTCAATTAATGAAATTTCTTTGATTTCTTCTAAAAAAAACTTTATATTTTTTATCTATCTATTGTTTCTAGTAATTATACCACCATTACTGTAGTGACTCCTCTTTGTTATCCATCTTGCTACCATCATCACCTCGACAAATGGTACTAAGGTTTTTCTGGGTGGAGGATTTGCAATTAACACAAATATCAAATTAAAATTATAAGAAGATGTATGAAGAATTAAAGAGAAGGAAGAGAGACAAGTTCGATTGAGATCCAGATCATCAAAATTTCTTCATTCTAATCATAATTGTTTTATCTAAGGGTATCAAAATGGGTCCTACACAGGAATGCCATTTGTTTAACATGAAAATTAAAGGGGTCATGGTTGAACCTAAATGAGGTTTGTTTAATAAAAAAAGTGACACATATAGACACGAGTTTAAGTGTGGCGTGTCACAGATTGATTTGCATAACCCATTTTATTAAGGGTAAAATGATATATATATTAAGTGGCTTATATGGTTATATGTACGTTTTACACTGTTGACTCAAGGGTTTTTACAACCTCAAATTTTTTATGATAAAAAAAAATAATAAATCAAAATAAATTATCATATAGTATGCTTCTAAGGTCTTTTGTAGAAATTAATTCAAGTAATCTTATTAAATTGAAGACTCAAGCTTATCTAAATGAAGATCACCAAGGTTACTTGAAGAAGTGAAGATAATGTAATTTGTTAATTAGTCAAATTAATTAGGTTTAGTTCATTTTGTTAAAATTAATTAGGTTTAGTTCATTTTGTTAAAATAAAAAGATAAATTATGTCTATTCTAGCTAAATCAAAATTATTTTTTTAGCCTTATTCAAATATCCACTTAAGAAGATTTTTAAAATAATATTTCTTAATTTATTAAGAGGAAAAATGTTTTTCAAATTTTATCTTTTAAAAATTAAAAATACATTTCTTGTGGTAAAAAAATTTTGTGGATAAAAGTGGATCTCAAAAACACCTTGGAGTTTGAAGTTTGAAAAGACCACTTTCTAGAAAAATACAAAAACCCAATTCTTCCCTCTTTCTTGCTGCAATGTTACTGTCACATTTCTTCTTTTTCTTTCTTTCTCTAACGTTCACTTTATACCTCTGATGGGAAGAAAATTTTCTTTAATATAAAATGGCTAATAGAATTCTTAGTTGCGCATAAAAGAAGATTTGTGTTTATTGTTTTAAATTTCAAAACTCTCATCTCTAGCTCCCATCTCTTCTTCTTACTCTTTATATTTTAAATACTTCACTTCTAAGAGAAGAAGATGAACAATATTTTTGAGAGAGATTTTGATTTTAAAAAAATTTTAAAATCTCTTTCCTAATCTTAAATGGGCATAACTCTCTTTCTATTATAGGTTTGTGTTAATCTAGAATAGAGTAAAGGAAAAACATAAATGAAAAATATTATGAGAATAAAACTTGTGTAAAGCTTATGTAGTTTGGGTAATCAAGCACTTCTGTTTTTGCATAAAAAGAAAGCCTTGTAAGTTTTATAACTCTTAAATAAAAACTAGTAGGGTTAAGTTTTATGTAATTTTTTGCCAAAAATTAGAAATGATAAGTTTATAAGTTTTTTGAAAAAATTATGGAAAATGGTTAGTTCTAAGCATTGAACTATATCATTGTAATAGGCTTTACTCTTGCCCTTGAAAAGAGGTTGATAGTGGAGGAACTCAAAATGGATTCTTGAAGAGTGGATGTAGGCGAGAGAAGTGTCGAACCACTATAAAATTTATTGTGTTGTTTTCTCCTCTTTCATTTCTTGATTACCACATATTCTCAGACATTCACTTGTTTATCTATTTATGCTCAATGAATCAACTCTGTTATTGGTACTGCACTATGAATCTTTAATTTCTGAGATTGCTTAAATCAGATACTGTCTTGCAATATCTTCGCAGACCGATTTCAATAAGCTATATTCTGTACTGGTTCAGTTGTTTGCTCTAATAGTTACTTCTGCTGTGATTATAATATTCTCAAAAAGAATTTTTTTTAAAATACCAATTCATCCTCCCTCTTGGATATTTGCCTATTAGGACCTACATACACATGTCTGATTTTTCTAACCCGTACACAATCCATTTAATTAAATAGATTATGCATGTTGTGTTCATATTGATTCTAATCGTATTGCATATTAGACTGATTTGTGGCAAACCCAACACGCCAACCTATTTTAACACTTCATTCTATCCATAGTCATTAAAGTTAACCAAGGTTAAGTCCACATTAGATTGTTTTTTATTTCCAACCTTAACCCTAATTGTATCATGGGATATATAAACTCTCAACGTCTTTTCATTTTAGAGTGGATGCATCAAAAAATTTAATTTGAGGTTAATTACAACAATCTTTAAAAGTCGTGAGTATATATATATGTACGGTCTTACTTCCCCATGCAATTTTAACTTTTAGCGTACTTTTATATTTTTCACACACTTACTTTCTAATTTTTCAAATTAGTAGATTGGTGAATTATTTATCGTGTAACCATCCATATATATATATAATTCTAAAATAAAAAGAATTTAAAAAGGCTGACTTGGCATACTCTTTTTTGTGCATTTCCTTTTTTCTTTTTTTAGAAATTTTCTATATTTTTCATACTTTTTTAGCATTTATTTTATATATATATAATCTAAAAATTTAAATAACTAAACTTTAAAAAATTTTATCATTGAATTTGAAATTTCGAAACTTGTTAATTTTTTTATTTGTATCTAAATTAGTCTTATATATATATATATATATATATATATAATCTAAAAGTTTGAATAATTGAAACTTTTAAACATTTTGAATCTTTAATTTTAAAACTTTTAAATTTTTTTCTTATCTATATCTACATACATATATTTATATATACCTCTCTATTTTAATGATTTTCTTCACAATATTTTTCCTTCTTTACTTTTTGTTTGTTGGATTCATTTGCTTTCAATTTTTTGAATTTTTGATTGTTCTCTCAAATCTTTATTTTTTTATTTTTTTTATTTTTATATATTTTTATTCTTATTATTCTTATTCATATTTTTAATTGCAAAATGACGATAATAGCAACTTTAATCCCGTTTCTTCTTCTTCACTTGAGGTAATGAAATGTTAATGTCAATTCTTTGATCTTATTTTTCTTTCTTTCTCTTTTTGTGCAGGAAAAAGTTAAAACAGAGGCACAATAACAGAGAAATGGTAGAGAAAAATAGAACTGATATTAATCAAAACTCATTATTTTCACAACTTACAAGTTATTTTTTTAGAAATAATAATTTTTTTTATTTTTGATCTTTATACAACCAATTATATAATATTGAATATTTGTTGTAATAATTTTTCAATTTGTTGTGTGATTATTATTATTATTATTATTATTATTATTATTATTATTATTATTATTATTATTATTATTATTATTATTATTATTATTATTTATTTTGTTTCCTAGGATAGGAGATTAAAGAAATGTTTTACCATTTAAGCAAGTAATATTTACACAATTAATTTAATTAAAGAGAAAAAAATCATTAAATTTGATAAATACATTTAATATAATAAAGAGAGTTTATGAGATAACATCTAATAAATTAAAAATAAATTTAATATTTATATTTAAAATGATATTTATCATTTAAATTTAAATTTTATATTTTAAAATTAATATTCATTTATAATATTTACTTATATCTATATTTTAATTTTAAATTTTTTTCTTTTTTTATAAAATCACTTAACAAAACTTACATTATCAGCTCATATAATATTTACAGAATTTTATAAATTAATTTGAAATGTTACATTTGCATCAGTAACAAATTATAATTGGTTAAATTTGAATATTAATTAATATTTATCCTTTTACTTTTGTAAAATAATTGTGATGTATAAATAAAAATTTATAAATTTAAATAAGTTTAGTTTAAATTTATTTTTATCTAAAATACTTTCAATTATTTTTATTATTCATTTAGCATGGGGTTATAAATAAAAGTATTTTAAAAATGAAAGACAATATATAATAAATAAAGCAATTCGCGTAACGCGAGGAGCTTTTCCTAATTTCTTATAATCTTCATAGCACATAATACTTCACCATAAGTTGTAATAAGCTTTAAGTATATATCATTTAAGTTGTTAGCTGATAAATTAGTTTTTCAATTTTTAGAAAAACACATATAGGGACGGATTTTTTGGAAACCAATTTAAATAGAAATTTCGGCAAAAATATACAATAAAGAGAAAAATAAATCAACTATGGCTTAGAATTAATGGAACTAATTATTGTATTTTGATGTTTTAAAGAAAGATGACTTACTTTCCAGCATCTCTAAATAACTTTTCTATTAAACTTTCTATATATATAGAGAGAGAGAGAGAGATTTTGAAATGAAAGAGCTTCCTGTCCAACTCAGAACTGCCAATCCATTTTTCTGTGGAAGGAGGATGAGGGCTTGAGGTCCACGACTAAAAAAGCCCGTGGCTCTAGCCCCAGTGAAGGTCAAAACTGACATCCAGTACAGGTTTCAAAGAAACATCCAAAATTCAAATAAAAGAAATATAATAAAATAAAATAAAAATTATATATTATTTGAATAATCTATCATGATTACCTGTAATATTAAATTATTATTTACACATGGCATAAAAAGACTGTTGCATCGGTAGAGAATTTTCGAATTCTTAAAGTAGCAATTCTCTTGAGTTATTCTAACTATCCAAACTGTAGACCGAATTCACAGTAAAATTTAAATAAATTTAAGGTATTAAGTCTAAATTATGAAAAATTTATTTATATTATCATTTGATTTCAAAAACAGTATACTCATATTATAACATTAATAAAAAAATCAATCAATTAATAATCTTGATTTAATTTCAATATTTGACTCGTAGTTGAACCAGTGAACATTTTTTAAAAATATATTTTTATATCAAACTCATCGATCATAATATAAATAAACTGTTTCTATCATAAATTTTCCAAATTATATATAAAAAAATACTCCACAGTATTTTTTATCAGCACACTATAACTTTTGTAAGTTAGAGTGTAAATCTAACCACCTAAATTGTAAAACTAAATAAATATATGCGGAATATTCAACACATCATATAGTATATATACTAACATTTATTATTATTCACAGTCATAACAGAATAATCCAATTCTATTTTAGATTCTGATTTGCATTTCAAAAATATAACTTTTCATTTATTTTAATATAGTAACCTAATATATTCGTGAAGCACTCTTTACATAGCTCATCCATTTGGGCAATCAATCAACCATCAAAATAACAATTCATATTCAACTCCTAATGTATAAATTATAATAAGCCTTTAATTCAACTCTAATAGATCATACCATATTGAGTTAATTTTAAAATAAATTATTCTATTAAAAGTTGAGGGTGTCACAACGTTCAGAAATGATTTATATATTCAATTTTTTTCTAAATAATGGAACTGAAACTGTAATATAATTTATTTATATTCATTTAAATAATGATTGCTATGCAACCGTGACGGACAGATGCTATATCTATCGTTACCGAGCTCGGCAGAAATTATTAATAATATAAATTACGACTTAGGTTTATTGATCCAAATAAAAAGCTAATGGATCTATGAAATATTTAATTTTATCACTTAAATTTCATCAATTCAACGTGTTTCTATTAATTTCGTGTGAGAAGTTCTTTATTAGATTTAATGTGTACAAGGAACAAGTTCTTATTACCATGTTAACGTCTTTTACAATAGTTTCTTTTTTTTTTTTTAAATCATCAGCCAAAGAGAATATTAATTAGATTTAAAATTAAAAACGAGTAATGCAACTTACAAAAGGAATTTATGAGTCCAAGGGAAACGAAAAAAACCATACAGCACCATCAAATAGAGAAGAAATAAAAGGAATGGAAGATCAAAATAAACCATGCCAAGTCTGAAGCTCTATTTACTGCCTTTTCTGCGGTAATTTGCAAAAGGGAAAAAAAAAATTCCTTTCTTTGGGTAAATATCTCAAACAACAATGATTAAGGAAGCAATTTGCAATCATCGATTGAGTCGAAAATTGCTTAGTAGAGCTTCCAAAGCTTAGGTTCCAAGGTCTGGGATTTTCAGTGCAGCTTCCAATAAACTCCTGAATAGTGAATACCAAAACTCCAGTGCAGTTTTACGAGTTCCTTCAAAAATTTAGCATCAACTTCAGTAATAGACTTATGATGTTCCTATGCATGCACTTCTAGATAGGGTGGCGACAGTTCTAAAAATGCTAATTTTATTTCAAAACCGACAATTTCAATTTTAAAAACGTGGAATCAAAATCGAACTGAACCGAAAATTAATGAGTCCAGTTATAGTTTGAACCAACAAGTTATGGTTCTAGTTCCGATTCTTTAATAATTCTAAAATCGACGGATCAGAACGGTTTTCTCACCAATTTTTCAAGGGTTCGCATATTTTAAAATAAAAAATTATTGAACTATTTTTGTTCAAAATTTAAAATTTATATATTTATGAATAATTTTTAAACAAAAAATTTAAAAGAAATTAAAAAACAAGGCTTGAATTTAATTAGATATTGGAGAAATTATTTGACAGTATTATAAATTAGAGAGCTTAGAGATATTGAAAAGTAGAGAGAAATAATTTGGTACGAGGAAAATGAAAATAATAAGGTATTTATAGTAAATCCGAAAATTTAACTTTCATAAATTCACTAAAACTAGCTGTTATATAAACGTTTTGGAGATTTAATAAAAAATTTTGTGTTGGAACCCTTGATTCTAACCCATTGTTAAAATATCTAGTGTGGCCAATTCTTATAACTGTCGGCTCATGATACTTAAAAAACATAAAACCAAAACGGCACCGCACCGTAACCTCCCAGCTCTGATTCCCGCTCTGGCGGGTTCCGGTTTCAAGTTGGTTTCAAATCGATAGTTTCAAAAATCGAATTTTAGCCACCCCACTTCTAAATATTGACATGTAATAAAGCGAGATAAACAACGAGTGGGTGAGTGAGAGGTACAGAGGTAAGAAAGATGGACAACGAATGGGTGACTGAGAGGTATAGAAGTAAGAGGAATTCATATTATTCAAGCGGCTGAAAATGCAATTTCGTAGCAAAATTTTATTTGGGTAGAATATAATTGAATCCATAAATCATATCCAAATTAACTTAAAATTCTTCTAAATTTAAGAAACTATTATAACATTCCTAATATATGATTTATTTTATTGTCGAATCCTTTCATATAAAAATTAATCTCTTTTTTTTCCAAAAAATCAGTATGTTATGTGCAAAAAGTGTCTAATTAACTATAAAAACTCACTTTTTTTTTACAGAAAGCCTGATAATGAAATGGATTTACAACAAATATGAATAATAAAATTACTATCCGTAACAAATACAAGTAAGATAGTTTTTAGATATTCGTTATATTAAACGGGTTTGCCATTGGATATTTGCGAATATTTTATCTATTATTAGTAAAAAATTTAAATTTTAAATAAATTCGAATTCAAATGGTTCAAGATTTGCGGTACCCTACCTGTATAAGATACTTTAAATGGGTTTGGATGGATAGTAAAAATTTAAAAAGTTTAGTACTTAAATGGATATTTAAACAGTTTTAGAACGGATATAAATAATAAAATTTTAAATAGATACGGATATAAATAACTTAAAAAGTTCATGGATACCCACCCCGTTCCCATCTTCAGAAGGAAGCATAAGTTAAAGAGATCATAATAATTTATTCAATGTAAATGAACTTAAATGTTAATTTGAACATAATTTAGGGACTCAATTATATTTTGTCCATCCTATTTTCGGTTTTCTTCTTTTTTTTTTAAGAGACAATTACGATGAAGTCCGTTATGTTTGATTAAAATTACCATTTCATCGCAACTGTTTGAAAAAATTACCACAAAATCTTTGAAATTCGATCTCATTTAAACTACTTAGTCCTTCCCTTATTTTTCGTATTAAGTAAGGAACCAAATAGTAATTAAGTAATAAACTTGAGGTACTAAATATTACGAACGTATCAAAGCCAAATCCCAATGACCAAATAGTCAAATATTACTAGGTATTTAACGATAACAAAAATATAATTTTCCAATGAAAGGTAGGGT
Organism: Jatropha podagrica; assembly: GCA_947857235.1. Taxonomy (NCBI): domain Eukaryota; kingdom Viridiplantae; phylum Streptophyta; class Magnoliopsida; order Malpighiales; family Euphorbiaceae; genus Jatropha; species Jatropha podagrica. The sequence continues at coordinate 17,116 of CANUEP010077292.1, read as the reverse complement.
GTCAAAATGGATTGTTGTATCGGGTTTGTTACGGATTTGCCAACACGTAGCATGATTAGGGTAAACATAAACGCGACTTGTTTAATAATCTTATCAAATTTTTCAACACGGATATGAAACGAAAATTAGACAGGTGACACAAGTACAATACGTGTAACTCGTCTAATATCATAAGTAGATTAAATAAGTTGTATTGACCATATACGATCTTTGTAACCCACAGGGACGGAGACACGGTATGCATTGTGAGGTGAATTAACCCCACTCAATTTTTTAAAAAATATTTATTAAATAGGATTAAATTGATAAAAAAAATTAAAATATATATATTAAAAGAAAAATTTAGAATTTTTAATGTAAATTGGCCCATTAAAAATCAAAATAAATTAATGACTCCACTGAAAATTATTTCTAGCTCCGCCACTAGTAACTAGCCTAATATCATAAACAGGTTAAGTAAACTGTGTTGATCAATGTACAATCTATTTAACCTACTTATCGTTTTAACCTATTTAACTCAAATTATATTTAAATACATTTTAATAAATAAAATGTATATACTCTCCAAGATTCACAACTAAAATAACAAAAAATTTAATACAACAATAAATTTTAGATAGGATTTTAGTTGAGTATTTATATTTGACAATAAAATTATCTTTTTATCTAAAATAAACGTGTAACTTGCGTTCAACTTATGATACGATACATTTATATTCATATCATGAATGAGCGATCCGTTTATAGCATGGACCCATTTAACCTCAACTCAAATTCATATATTTCTCGTATTAGACAAATTGTGTTCGTATATAGACTCATTTTGACACCTCTAATGAAAAAGGGCTAAGTAGTTTAGTTTAATGGAACCAAATTTCAAGGACTTCCCAGTAATTTATCCAAACAGCAAGAATGTACGCTTAATTTTAATCAAACCTCAACAACTCATAGTAATTTTCGTTTTTTTTTTTTAATATTGGAAGAGGGTTGTCGACCAACAATGACATTAGAGATTTACATAAAATGGTTTTTACAAAAGAGCAAACCGAAAAGCCCAACTGATTTAATTTGACCTTTTGGCTTTTAGTTCAATTTGTTCAGTTAATTTAGAATTTTTGGTTATTAAGATTCGGTTTAATTTTGATCTATGATAAACTGAAATAAGCAAAATTATCATTTTTTGTACTATTTATTTCAGTTTTCTAAATTTATAATGTGCTAATTTTCTAAAGTTGGTTAATAAAAAATTGAAGGAAAATATTATTTGGGTTTGGTTCAATTTAGAACATAGACCAATTGAACAAGTAATATAATAAAAATAAAATCAAGTGACTATATAATTGAATTTTTAAAATAGAAATATCAGATATTCAATTAGTGACATAGACACTGATTGATAATTAAAAGGAAATTAAAAAAGATTGATTTTAAGACTGCGACTGAAAACACCCTAAAATTATAATTTTAAAACTTTTACATTTAAATTTAATTTTAAATTATTAACCAATAATATTATACTACAAAATATCTTTTCAGAGTTTATTTGAAATTGAAAATCATTTTTGATTTACCCATAAATCAGTTGAAAATCTGATAAACCGGATAAAAATAGATTGGAATCAGTGAGTTGGACCAAATCGGTTTGAATCGAACCAGAATGGTACGTTGGATTCCCTTTCTTTCTTTTCTTTCTCTTCTTTTTCTTTTTCTCTTTGCGTTGGTTCCCGCACTCTCCCTCTCATTGTCTCTTCCTCTTCCTTCTCTCTATCTCTCTCACTCTCACTGACTCTCTCTTTCTCTGCATCGGCGGTCCTTGCTCCTACACGCCGTCGGTCGCTCTCTCTCCTCCTCGCTTTCAGTCGCAGTAAACCCAGCTAGCGCACCTCCCCCTTGATCGATCTTCAAGAACGCAGCTTCCTCCGCGCCCCTCTGCTGCGATCTCCGCCTCCATGAGCCTCAGTCGTTGTCCACCATCACCCAGGCGTCACTCCAGTGAATTGGGTTGAGGCGAGCCACGATCTCTGTTCCCAATCACGTCTCTGAGCCGCTCTCTCTCTCTCCTGGCCCGACGCCAGTGAACTCAGTAACTCAGGCGAGCCGCGATTCCCTCTGCTTTGGTCGGTTTCAGTGACAGCCACCTCCGATCGTCTTCTTGATGAGCACTGACACTATTTCCAGCTAAAAAAAATTGTAACTGACGGTGTGCTTGGGGTATAAATTATTTTTGGTTTTATGAAGAATTTAATTAATTATTTGTTAGTGTTTTGTGATTCTGAAAATTAGTTTAATTATTTTTGTGTATGGATAAATTACATAAATGTTTAATTTGTTGAAGATTTTAGTTTTAGAGGACCTGAATTATGAAGGATTAATGGTGGTTAGAATAAATAAATTTATTGTAGAAATTTAAATAATTATTATTGGAGTATTTTAATTAAAAAAAATATATTGAGTGTTGAATTGATTATTTTGTTGAATAAATTAAAAAATTATTGGAGAGTGATTTGATAAGCCTAAAATGATTTTTGTTTAGGAACTAATTATTGGATTTGTTGGTGATATTTAAGGGATTTTAATTAATCAGAATAAATTATTTTAATGTGAATTGAGGATATGGTTGAGTAATTAGAATAAGCTGCTAATGAATTATTTGGTGGAATTAAGTTAATTTTGATTAGAGACAATTAATTATTGATTAAGATCAATTTAGTTAGAAAGCCTTAATAAATTAAGTACTATTAAATCATTGCAAAATAAATTTTATTCAGGAAATTTGATGATAATTGTTTTGGGAGACAAAGTGTGATATTGAGATAAGTTATGTTATATATTATAAATGGAGGAATTAATGGTATAATTGAGTTAAATTAAAAGATTTCGAATTGATGTTTAAATAATTAAAAATAGAAATATATGTTTGTGGTTATTAAGGAATAAGAACCAAATAAGGTATGTTGACGGTGAATTATGTTATTTAATTTATAAATTACACTTTTCAAATACCTTAACTTGTAGAATTATTTTTTAATATTTCAATTTATAAAATTATATTAATTAAATAATTTTAAATAGTTAAAAAATATAAAAAAATTATTATTCTAAAAACATATTAACCACATCAATAAATATTTTTACATATAAAAGTTAAAAATCTTAAAAACTATTGCTATTAATACGGAGAAGTATGCAATGTTATTAAAATTTATAAATTCAAATACATAATAGATTATTTATAAAATTTAGGACACCACAGAATCAAAATTGTAAAATTGAGACATGAATTTATATATATATATATATTTTTTTTAAAAATAAAGAAATCTCGTTTTAGAACTTAAATTTTGTCAATTCAATATTTTTTTTATTAATGATAAATTTTAAAACAACTTAATTTTATTTTAAAATATGTTTCAAATCCATAAATTTTATTTTCAATTAAACAATGAATTATTAAATTTATAGATTTCATAATACTTGGATCTTAGATTAAAGATTGATGTATTTCACATCTTATCATTAAAAACAAGTATATAGGTAATAAATAAACGGACTATATAACTAAATTCTAAAAATAGAAATATTATAAGAGAATAAAAATAGAAATGTTATCATACATAATGACTCAAATTCAATGTAAAACTATGTTACCATATTTTAAAACCCACTATCAATTGTTGATATATAAAAAAAAGAAAAGAAGAACCTATTATAAATTGTACTGAAATTTCTACCCCAGCAATATCCGAGCGAAAAAGAAAAGGGATCCCCACTCTTACCTTATCCAAAAACGACATAGCAAGTCAAATCAAACGACTATAAATGCATACCCTCTATTGTGGACAAAACCCAAAACCACCGAAAGCCAAACCTCTCCACTTGGCCTTTTTTCAATACCAAAAAGAAATTATATAGATCATTTCGTTTCCTTTTCTTTTCTTGCATTTCATTTCATTTCTTCCACAGACCATTCCCACACAATACAAACCATGCAGCCCGGCAACTCGCCGGAAAATTCACACCTGTACCGGTTTCTTGCCGAGAACGGAGTCTTCAACGTCGGACCGTACGGGTTCCCAGCTATGCAAAGCTTATGCAGTTCATCCTCTTCCTCTTACCATGACTGCCCCAAAGAAAGATCTGTAATTACGGATATGACACCACAAGATAGAGCTCTTGCTGCTTTGAAGAATCACAAGGAAGCTGAGAAGAGAAGAAGAGAGAGAATTAACTCTCACCTTGATAAGCTTAGGAGTCTTCTTCCTTGCAATTCTAAGGTAATTAATTGTATACAAGTTCATTATAATATTAATTAGCAATTTTTTCTTGGAAAAGGATCTTCAAGCTTTAGAGGTGTTTTAATGGCAGAGATTTTGAAATTTTTGTTAATTTTGTCTGAAGATTTAAAAATGTGGAAATTGTGAAGGCTTTGATCAATGTGATTTTTTTTTTCTTGCATTAATTATTAATGTTTTTTCGCTGTTTGGTATCTGAGAAACTGTGGGAGAAAGAAGAAAGTTAAAACTTTGATTTTTTGGACTTTTTGACCAACAAAGCCGAAACCTCTCTGCTAACTGCTGAATGACTTGACATTTGCCCAACACAATCATTATTAGTGAATTAAACGGTGTTTTTATATGAATTTTTTCTTGATCTTTTTTTTTCTTTTCTCTTCGCTTTCCCTCATTTTCTTCGCAACCAAACACAAGGATCTATTGCTAAGTTATCCATTACTACGATAATTAAAATTCAGATTCTGAAATCTTGGATCTCTATATATCAGCCTTTTGAAGCTTTTTGAATGTTCAAACTGTAAGTACAGACCTTACCTGCAAAAGCAAAAGCAAGAAAGTGTTTTTTTTTTTCTTTTTAATTTTGTTTTATTCTTGTCTCTAAATTATTTCCAGGGTTAGCGTATTCTGTTTGGGAATTAAAGTAGCAAAGCTTTTTACATTCTTAGGGTTTCTTTCTGTTTCAATTTTTACAGACAGACAAAGCTTCACTTCTAGCAAAGGTTGTTCAAAGAGTTAGAGAACTAAAGCAACAGACATCACAAATTCCAGGACTGGAAACCTTCCCATCGGAAACCGATGAGATAACTGTACTTTCTGGTGAATATTCAGGCGACGGGCAGTTAATCTTCAAAGCATCTTTATGCTGTGAAGATCGGTCTGATCTTTTGCCTGATCTAATTGAGATACTAAAATCTCTCCATTTGAAGACATTGAGCGCTGAAATGGTAACCCTTGGAGGAAGAATTAGGAATGTACTTATAGTTGCAGCTGAGAAAGATCATAGCATTGAATCAGTACATTTCTTGCAAACCGCACTCAAATCTTTACTCGAAAGATCGAATGCTAGTGATCGATCTAAAAGGCGAAGGGTGTTAGACCATAAACTAATGACTCAATCCCTATAATTTTTGTAGTTTCCTTTTCTCCCTTTTTATTTGATTAAAAATTTGTCGTTTCATTGTCTGTCTCGTAGTATAAGAGGTCAGGAGTTCAAAATCTGTAACCACTGTATCTCACCTAACTGAAGAAAAGAGCAATTCCTTGTTTGTAGTCTCAATTAATTATGGGGTTTTATATAGTTTTTTTCTTTTCTTGTATTAGTGTAAAACAGGAAAAGAGGGAGATGTATTTGTGTGTTAGTTTAGGGTTTAGAATTATGTCTCCATGCATGTGAATCTATCAATTGCTTGCAAGGAGAGAATGCATAGGGAAAACAAAGAATATTCTTTCTTTTGGAGCACTAAAGATGAAGAAGAAAGAAAGGAGAAATATGTGTACGTAATTAATGTGATTCTTGAATCTGTAAAAGCAGAAATTTATGTGAGTTTCCAAGAACTGAATATTAGAGATTTGAACTCTGTGCATTTTTCTGTGTACTGGGATTTCATTGGTAAAGTATTAAGCTTTATATCTATATATATATATATATTCTGATTTTAGAGAGGATATGAAGTGAAAGATTTTGGGGGTATATTGTAGGACTGATTGAGTTGGATTCATTCTCAGATTTGATGCTTGTAATGTGCGGCAGAGTTTATCAGAAAATGATACAAAATGAATAGGACAATAAAGGACAGAATTATGTATATATATATATATATATATATATATATATATATATATATTCTAAAAGAAAATGTATGTGTAAGAGAACTTAAGGTTGTGTTTGTTTGTGTTTTCTTTTCTGTATATCCAACATAAGAATGACAAGTGCAGTAGAAAAAAACATTCTCAAAAGAATCAAAGATGATCTCTGCATTTAAAAGCTTTTTATATTCTGAGGTTCTGAATCTTCCTTTGATATTTGTTTTCTTTTATTTACTTTTATTTAATTTGTTAAGAAAAAATGAATTTTTCTGTCCAATAAGATTTATTTACATATACTTAGATTATGGTAAAAACTAGTCATATGCCCGCACGTTATGCAGATTAACACTTATAAATAATTACTCGATAGACCGCTAGACATAACAAAGATCCATAACTGCTGGTTTCGGTTCTAAAACCGCTGGTTTTGGTTTTAAAAAATGAGAAACTGAAACCAAACCGCTTTTAAATGATTTTAAAGACAGTTTTAAAACTGCCGATTCCGGTTTGATTTCGATTTGAAATAGAATTTAGATTATTTTTTTAATCTTTTTTATTTTTTTAGTTAAATAAGAAAATTAATAACAAATAATAATATTAAATTAAATAAAGCCTAAAAGAGTAAATTAATAGTTTTAAAATTTATTAAAAATTATAACTACACAAAATATAAATTTAAAATTCCTTACTAGTATTTAATTTCTATAAATTAAAATTGAGAGATATGTCAAAAAATGGACCCGTACTCAATTTATATATATTTTTCAAATTATATTAACTACACGTCCTCTTAATTAGAATACAGAAGAATTACACACATAATTCACTTACATCTATTTAAGAAAAAAAATAAAATAACTCATTCATATTAATAATTATTGTTACCAGATGTTTACATTGATGATGCATCTATACCTATATTATATAAGATTTGAATTAAAAATATTAAAATCAAGAATAATTTTTTTTCTCTTTTTCGACTTATAATTTATAAGTTATATTTATATTAATAAATTTTAAGATAATTGTAAAGTTATTGCATTTAATGATAAAAAATAAAATTAATTTAATAATTAAAAATCATATGAGAAGTGTGATATATATATATATATATATATATATATTTTTGGTTTCAAACTGTAACTGTCGGTTCAAACCAAAATAGCCGATTCAAACCAAAATCGCAGGCTTAATTTTTAATATAGGGAACCATAATTAAACCTTAAACCGTCGATTTCGATTATAGTTTGAAATCTTGAACCGTTTACCATAGTTTGGTTCTGGTTTTGACCGGTTCAATTTTGATTTGAAAATTGAATCGTGGTCATGCTTACAAACCGCACTTTGTGCGCAAATATTAAAATATTATTTCAATAACTATTGGAATGATTATTTTTGATAAATTATTATGAATTATCAAATATTTAGGAAGAATAATAAAAAATTTACTTAAAATAAATAAATAATAGTAAATATTAAAATAATTTATAATAAAAAGAACTATCACATTATTTATAATAACATAAAATTTTTTAAATAAATAGGTAATAATTATAAACAGGTAAACAATTTTATTGTTAAGATGATAATGTAAATGAACAAATTTGATACATGTAATAATCGGTCAATTAAAATACATGCGTACAAATATATTTAGATATCAATTTAAATATAAATTAACTAAAATTTTAATAATTAATTTAATATAATAATTGTTATTTAATCTTAACGTGAATATCCAATAGGATGACTTTAATTCCAAATAAAGCTCTCCAAAATACAACACAAATCCACACAAAAAGTCATAAAGTCATACATCCTTCTTCATTCAAAGGAAAAAAATAAAATATAAAAGAAAAGCAAATAAATTTTATTTTGAGATACTAATTAAAAAGGATGGTATCGTGGACTCGTGTACGCCCTCGTAGCGTTTTCTCTTTTGTCTTCTATTACCATCGCAACCCTAGTTTCATTGTTTTCATGGTTTTGACGTATTTCTCATGATGAGAGGATCTCGAAAGCCTTCTCTATCACTGTAGAGGAGGATGTGGGGGTTCCGGTAAGTGTCAATCCTGACGTCACACCACTCAAATATGAATTTTGCTCTGTTGGCATGTTTCTAACCCTAAACTCCATTACCTACAACTCGATGTGGAATACCTTTGCGAACCTTTGGCATCCATTCGGAGGCGTGGGGATATCAGAGTTATAGGCTCAAAGGTACCTATTCAGGTTTCATAATGAGGTGGATCTAGAACGGGTTATGAATGAGTCCCCATGGCACTTTAAATGATCCGTTTAAAGGCCAAAATAGAAAAAATTTGAAAGTTCAGATACTAAAATTATAATTTTTCTTAAATAAGGTATACATATATATACATAGCTAGATATATTTAAGCAAAAAAAAAAAATCATAATTATCTAAATGTAATTATCTTAAATATTAATGTTAAATAACATAGAAATAATTTAAAATTTTAAAATTCATAATAATCTATGGAATAGCTATTAAACCTAAAAAATATATTCAACATCCAATCAAATGATAAAAAAGTAAAATAAAATTTTAAAATTCGTAAAAAAAGAAAAATGTAAAACTGAAAAGAGAGAACATATTGAAATTCCTCTTTGTTTCAACTTTTATATATATATATATATATATATATATATATATATGCAGATTGAAACAAATTAAATTTAATTCAAAAATATAAATAAATTAATATGATGAAAAGAAGATAATACTCCCTCCATCTCATTTGGTGTGCTTGTTATTCTTTTTTTTTATATCCTAAAATATTTGTTAGGTTTCTAAATTTAGATTTATAAATAATTATTTTTGCCATTATAACCTTTACAATTATTCTGTGGATGAAAATTTTTTATTAATATCTTAATGAGTTAAGGATAATAAAGATAAAAGTAATTTTTATTGACTAAATTCTTAATATATGTATTTTTTCAAATCATGCAAAAAAGAATGGGCCCTAGGTAGTATTTTTCAATTCCTTTCTTTTTTTTTTTTTTTGACTATGATAACAAAAGCTACTAATCTATTATAAAATAATAGAAAAATAGGGGGTGAAATAAAGGGAGAACAGAAAAAATAAGAAGAGACTATGAGAGTGTCAAATTCTTATTAATGAGAAGCCACATATATATAGGTACATAAATGGAACCATAATAGAGTCTTACACAAATAGGAAGATATAGTTCACAATAATTAGGAATATAGACTTCTAGCCTATATAAACATTCACTAATTTCATAACACTTTCTCTCGAATCCATTTTTCAAAAAATATGCCTCGTAAACATCTTACTAAGAAAAAAAAAAACTTGTAGGGAAAAAAAATCTTATTGAAGAAAAAATAGTACATTATTCTTCTTTTAAATACGCATTAAAATATTGTCTCAGTAAAACCTTTACTAGAAAAATCGAATGGAAAAAATCTTATTTAAAAGGAAAAAGAGTACGGTGCGTATTTACTCTCCTTCATGAAGATAAATCTTGAAATATTTGAGTTAGTGCATTCCAATTTTGTGTATTAATCATTCGAAACTTGTAGCAGAAACTTGTAGTACAAAATTTATAGTAGAAATTGCTATGATGTACAAATCAATAATATTGTAGCTTACATGATTGAACTTTAATATCACAATTCTTTTATTAGAGCATGAGCAAAGAAGAATTTTTGTAATATATTTATTTTTTTTAATATATCATTTCTTCAAGGAAGATGAGTGTACAAAATATTATCTCCATGTAATATTATAGAAATTTCTCTATGGACAAGTGGATTGCATGTTCTTTGACAAATACATCATTATTTTTCTTCATAAGTTGCTAAAATTTTTATATGGCTAAAAGAAGTAGTAATAATACTTCATTTCTTAAATGTCATGAAATAATTATATCTCCATATGTGAATGAATGACTTATTTATGATATAATATTATGTGGATTAGACAAGTAACTTGTATTTTCATATCCAAATAAAACTAATTTTGACCTGTTAGTTATAATATAATTCATATCTATCATATAATATGGAGATCTCAAAATATATTTTTAACTCCATTCAATTTCTTTATATTCAAGAAGAATTATACTTTGCAAATAAATTTATAAATATGCATATATAAAGTCATATGACTAGCAAGATATATGAGTGTCTTTATTATACTAAGATATGGTACTTCAGAATCAATAAGTTCTTCATGATTTTCTCAAAGTTGAAAAAAATGGTCATTTTGTCAAAGTTGTAAAATGATCATTTTCAAATCAAGTGACCTCACAACTATTGGTATCTATATAAAATCATTTTAATAACTTAGTCATATAAATGTATTCATAGACCAAATAATTTATAAAATGCTCGATCTTCAGGCTGAGATAAAACTTTATATTTCTAATGTTTTTCCATCTCAAACTCTTCTTTTAAGGAAGCTATGTTCTTTGAAAGCTTTTTAGGAGTTTGAACAATGTTCATGAACCAAATATTGATAAATTCATATTCAAATCTCTTTATGTAAAAAAAGATTCATGAACATATAATAATATCATTATAATATTCTTTCAACAAATATTCATTTATTAGGAGATTACCCTACTCATAATATATAAAGTAAAAATCAAAAGTATGATAGCATGTGTCTTTCAACAAAAAGAATATTATAAATACAATATAATCATAAAATAATATAGTATTTTCTCAATCATAAATATCATTAAGGTGATTATACCATATGAATTAAGATTTTTTTAATCTATATTGAAATTTTGAATATATTTCTCAGGATTTTGAACTTACACAAATTACCAGACTAATTAAATATCAAATTATAATTGTATCCACCACATAATAATATTTATCCTCTTAATTAATGTCAGTTCTTTGCAAAAAAACTTGTACAACAAATTTGTTTTATATCTCATGATCCCATTTCAATTTCGCACATATACATATTTATATTTTACTGGCTTAACATCTCTTGATGCTCAAACTAAAGTGTCAAAACTTTACTTTTTAAGTAAATTAAATGTCACATTCATCGTTCTACTTTGGCCAATCAATTCAAGTTTTTGTTCCGCAATAGACAATTCTCAATTTTCTCATTATTTTTCACAATTTCGGGCGCTATATTATGTACAAAAATATCATTGATATTTATTTTCTATATTGATTCAACCTTTGTCCAAATATGATATAATTTATTGAGATCTCATTATTTTCAATAATTTCAAGTACCTAAGTTCCTTCTGCGAACTTATTATTCATCTAAAGAACTTATTGCAGAGTTTGCTCTTCTAAAGATTAACCATCTTGAATATTTGCTCCTTTAATTTCTTTTTTTTTTTTTTTAGAATTTTATCCTTGGAAGCAATTGGTCTATCACGTTTCAGGCATGCCATAAACTCATAAGCACAGATGGTTTATCCTTTAGGGAGTTTAATTTTAATAGGAGCCTTTGTAGTGAGTATTCGAGATTTAAATATCTCATTTTTGATCAATAAATATATCTGGAAATCAATTTGCAATATTTTACAAATGCATTATTTTAAAAATTTTAAAGGCACACTGCCTTATATGAGGATCAATATATAATAACAATATTTCTTTTTCAATTAATTGATTCTTCTAGGTGATTATTTTCTCCCCTTAATGTCGGAATCCATAATAATTAGCAAATTTGGCCTTTGATAAATGTCTCGTGAAAAGTTCTAGACATTCAACCGTAAATAGAAATTTATACCTGACATATATTTTAACCTCTTTTGAAGACTCATCTTAATGCGTTGTAGTGCAATAATTAGAACATATGATGCACATCCAAAAATTTCTTGATGGGTAATGTTTGGCTCCTAACCCAAAAAGTCAATTATATAGGGAGAACTTACAACCTATTGGCTTGATGCGAGTAAGTGCTACTAAATATAATAGCATACCTCCCTACAAAATAAGAAATTTAGTTCATATAATAATTATCTTGCAATTAATTGTAATTTATTAAATTATTTTGAACATAAATAAAAGAAATAATGAGTTGCCCTAAATTATTTCAACTAACATATGTCAAAATCATTAAAGGACTTATTTATAAATTCATCATCATTCTCAAAATAAATTAGCTTAATAACACAGTTTGAAAATTGTATTTTTTAATCAAATTATTTGTGTAAATAATCATGCTGACTTCAAGTTGCAGATTGATAATAACCTTTGCAAACTTAGGTTACAAGTTAATAATAATCATATAACTATCTTTTGGACGTATCTATAAAATTTCTAAATTATCCAGATGATGAATGAATTGGTCAATAATTTCACTTTATAACTTCTAGAATGCAATAAGTTCTTTTGAGCTCTACTTAGTGAATGCTTAATAATTAATTTACTTTGAGAATAAACTAAGCATGAAAAACTTATCAGAGTTGAAGAAACTTTTGTTTCTTCTATAAATATTCATATAAGCATTAAATTTTCCTTTTCACATCATTATTGATTGGGATGGTCCAATCGATCATGCTTAATAATAAAGTATTTGAATTTGTAACTTCTAGTTTACAACCATATTTATTTCAATGATTATCTTCATATGATATCCATTTCAATGAATATCATTGAAATAATACATTATGCATAAAATTCATTCCTTTAGGTAGTAATATTTGCTCTTCTTGAGCCTTTAAATATTTTTCTACTACCAAAGTCAAATTTGCCATTCAATATTTTGGTGTACAATAAGTACATATCCATATATGCCATATTATTTATACCACTTCTGGTGGTAAAATTTGTTCTTAATAATATGGCCACCATAATTGCTAAAATAATTACTTTAACTATGATCTTATTGATATTCTGAATAACAAGTATATCTTTGTCATTATTCATCTCAATATCATGTATTATTGCATTCACTTTAGAGAATAAATAAGATCTAGTTAGGTAGACATCACTACACATATATATTATTTCATTCACTTCAGAAAATGAAGTAAAATCCAATTGGCAGCCTCATTATCTTTATTAAAATCTCTTTATTTTGCTCAATGATAAAAATGAAATGAAATAAATAAAAAAATCTTAAAATCTTTTCTCTCAATATTGCTATTTCAGGAGCATATTCGAGGTATAAATATCATTTAACAGTTTTAGATCTCCAACCATAATAATGATAGTATCTTAATTATATTTAAAAATAAATCAATCAATTTTCAAAATTAGCAGCATATGGATAATATATGTCAATATATAATAATAATTATAATAGTAAAATAATAACTTGAATACTATAGAATTATAATCACTTATAGTTTGCAAGCTTTACATTCATGATGAGCCTTTTGTGATTATACCTTTTTTTTCAAACCATTCCAAACAACAAACGTATATTTAATTACCAAATATATAATAGAAAAAGATTATTTTCTTGAAATTATTTTGATTAAATTCTTGATCTCCAAGATTAATAATAATAAAGTATTTCAAGATCTAATAGCAATTATGAAGAATTCTTTCTCGTAATATTAAGGACCATAAATTTGATTAAGTACTACAATAGAATAAAGTAATTAAATAATAAGATAATGTGAAACTTTTAGTAATTGAAGAGTGATTAAATTGTGTATTAGCCTCTTTTATGTTTTGTAGAGGATATTACATTAAAGTAGAGATAGTTATAGTTGGATAAGGATCATAAGAGTCCCGGTTTATATTATAATTATAGTTTGTTTAGGAGTATAATTCTTTTATATTATCTTTTTGTATGTTTTATTATTGTATATTATCAATAGTCCTCCCTAGTTATTTGGTCATTTTATGTCCAAATGTGATGTAAAATATCTTATCAATCATGAGTGTTTTGTCTGTTCAAGCTGTCAAAAAAAGACAACACTATTTAAGATAAATGAAGTGTTGGTTCATTTGCTGAGGGGTATTTGAAGGGTTGCTTATTAACTATGGTGACTTTTCGATGCCCTGCCCTACCTATATAAGGTTATGACTTCACTTTATTTGGTTCACTTTCAATATTTCATATAATTGGAGCATCACTCTCTCTCTCTCTAGCTGATGCGCTTTAGTAGGTTTTATAACTTGTGTCTTGTTTTCTTTTTTGTTATGGGGTGAGGTCGTGGGTTCATCTAATGATGAAGATGTTCATGTTATAACTGATTAGTCTGAGGATGAGATGGTGGAGGTTGTCAAACTTGCGATGGGCGAAGCGAGAGGTCTGACAGAGAATATCAAGGTTGCTGATATTCCTTCTAATATCAACGAAGGCGAGGTACTAAACATATGCTGCAAATATGACATTATGCTAGAGTATAAACTGGCTACGCCTTCAACAGACATGAGGGTAAACACACTAATCAATAATGATTCTATAATGTTGAATGAGGAGTGTTTCGATCTTGGATTCGATTTCTTTTATTAGAGCCTCTGAAATCATTCTTTAACTAGTAACAAATCACCATCAATCAGATTCACCTAAATGGCTTAACATTATTATATTATAGTTGCATTGGCTCACAGTGATGAGACAACTTTGACAACTTAGGGAGAGTTGAAGCTTAATCATATACATGATCAAGTGAATGAGGTCATTGCCTCCTTCAGCCTTGGAATAATTGCAATATTTTGTCCAAGCAGTCAAAGATTTCTTCTTTGAAGAATTAGATTCAAAAGTTTTTTATGGTTGAGCGTTCGGGTGGGTTTGAGATACCAAACCAGTGGTCTAATGACCGGATGCACCACCTCCTTGCTTTGCCCACCTTTTAAGATCATTAATTTATAATAAGAATAAAGGCCAAAGGGTTAAGATCGGTGGGCTTGAGGCAAGTGATTGCTGAGAGCAATCCGGTTTATTTTCCCAGTGGGCCGTTGAGACCTCATCCTTTGCTATCTAATGAGTTTTAATCCTAGTAGTCTAAGCCTTGTTCTCTCGTATTGACATGCCTTAACTTTTTGCTTTTTGTTTTTTATGCTGGAATGGCTCCTAAGAAGGCAAAGGGTTCTAGAATGTCCAAAGTGGCCAGAGTAATGAAGCAAAAGGTTAAGGTTGAGTGTTATGACGAGGTAGCTTTGGAGGTTCCTAAACCTCATTCTATTAAAGGAAGGGCTTAAGAATCTATCAAGTTGACCTTACCCTTGCAAGACCTTCCATTAAGCTGAGTAGAAAAAGGCTAAGGGAAGTGTTGATTCCTATTCTTCCCCCTTTACCCTCTATGGTGCTAAACCTCTGGACATCAAAGCTTATTTTTTAAAGAAGTATGGGCCAAACTATAGTTTGGAAAATGACGAGCCTAGCCAGTAGATGGTTCATTATTGTCTTTTTTTGGCAAATGTTAATCAGTTTGAGTGCATGGATGATCTAGCCAGGAGAGACTTTATCAACTAGTGCCTTTTTCAAGCTTTAAATACTAATAACCTCAGCTTTGGGTGACTAACTAAGTTGAATGGAGCCTATACCATTGTGGAGGTTAAGTAAAACAAGCTGGAGGACATACTAAAAAGTATAGACGTGCTACTATGAAAGAGCAAGAAGCCTAGTATAAGGTTAAGATTATAGCTTGTGATGTCGAGCTTGAAAAATTTCAGGGGGAGAATCGAGCTCTTGCTAAGAAAGTAAAGAATTTGGAGGTTAAGGACCAAGAGGGGAGGATGAGCTTTAGAGGTTTCGGGAACAGGAGGGATCAATGGAGAAGGATTTGGCTAAGGCATGCTTGAGCCTTTAGGTCTAATATCTTGGCAGGATTGAAGGCTCGAGATCTAGATAAAGATTGGAGCTAGATTAGTGAGATTTACCCTGATGATGAGGATGAAGAAACAGAAAAAGAAAAAGAACATGTTGGTAATACTTTGTCCATTTGCTAGGATCCTCCTCCTATAAGTCCCTTAGCTGAATCGGAGGGCGAACCTATAGAGTGAGGCACGGATGTTGATTTGTTTTAGATCCTTAGAAAAATATTCCTTTGTACTTAGCATAGGAAATCCCTGCAATCATCTTTGTGTAACACTTTTTGTTTTATGTTGATTAAGAGATACTTATTTATTACTCAACTGTTATGTCTTTATTTTCTAAGTACTTGTTAGAATCTTATAATTATTGGGGTAGATTGTGCATATATTAGAAAGATACTATGATATCTTTAGGAGATATTAGGATAGAATCTTGTAATTATTGGGGTAGATTGTGCATATATTAGAAGGATATTAGGAGATCTTTAGGAGATATTAGGAGATTATTTTCCTATTTTGAACTATTTTCTGTATATTATATATACCTTAAACCGTGTATGAAAATTCATCAAGCCAATTGCTTGTTTCAAAACTTCTTCTTCTCTCTTTCACATGGTATCAGAGCCTATAGTGGTCTGATTATTTTTCCTCTCCTTATTTCTGCAAATCCCCCTGTTTCCACACATACAAAAAAAAAAAAAATCGACTTCAGTTCTGATCTGTTACGGCAACCTTACTGCCGCCTGGAAATCACCAATATTCCAAAGGAGTTGGATCTCACAGCCACCGGAGATTAGTTCCCTAGCTTCCGGCGACCCAAGACCCGAAATTTCATCACCGGAAACCTCGTCGTCGACCGCCATGCGCCGCCACAAGGTTTCTGTCTCTCTCTCTTAAAGGTATTCACAACCTTTTTTTTATCCCTATTCAGGTACAAAACCTTCTCCCGAATTCAAAAAAAAAAAAAAAAAAAAAACATGACTGACAGTACCTTAATTAAACCACTCTTTTCTAATCCATCTATTATCACTACCGTGAAGCTTCTAGGCAGTAGCAATTATGTTTCTTGGTCATCTTCTGTTGAATTATGGTTTATGGGTCAAGGGTATGATAATCATTTAAGTAAAACAGTTGTTGATATTCCGGAAAAAGATAGGACGACATGGTCTAAAATTGATGCACAATTGTGTAGTTTGTTATGGCATTCTCTTGAGCCTAAGTTGCTTCCCTTATTTCAATCCTGCAAAACCTGTTGTAAGGTGTGGACCAAAGC
>CANUEP010077275.1:0-58628 GCA_947857235.1 Jatropha podagrica | reverse complement strand
CAAAATAAAAAACAAAAAAAACAAAAAAAAAAAAAAAAAAAAAAAAAAAAAAAAAAAAAAAAAAAAAAAAAAAAAAAAAAAAAAAAAAAAAAAAAAAAAAAAGAAAAACACCCTAGAGATCAATATATATACAAAACAGGATCACTATAACCTCAAATGAGAGAATAGAGAAGGAACAAGATCTACCACAGACCAAGCAAGGCCAGCATATTGGAGGAATCTAATACCTGTATCAACATCAAATGAGTCCTGATGGGAGAAGAAGAATAACTTTCTGATATATCCCGATTGCTTAATCTCATCTGATTTTTTGACAGTAATTGATCCATTCAACATGGGAATATAGCTAGTTGATTTTATGGGAATGCCCAAGGTGTTTGATATCACAGGAAGTACCCATTTAGCCAGGGCCTTGCTGCAGAACTTCACAATGAGTATTGTCGGTATTCCCACAAGCATTCTTCCTAGAAAGGCAGGGACAGTGAGTTGTGTAAACAAGCGTGGCACAGCTTCATGGTGGAACTGGTGGAATGTTTGCTGAATCCCAGCCACCTGAACAACATAGCAAAATTAGTTTATGTTTTGAAAGCTTATTTCATAAAGAACTTCAACATGAGGCTGCAAAATGCCAGGTGAAAAACAAATTCTATTAACCAGCATTTTGTCCAAGCAAATTGTAACTAAAAAGTGAAACTTCATCATAAATGTTCCAGCAAGCCCAAAAGCACACATTAGAAGAACATTATTTGATGGTAAATTAGAAGACCATGCCCTTACCACACCCCAGGGCAAACCAGGCATCCTTAATAGGAAAATCATTTCAACTCTTAACTTCTATTAAAAGAACCTGTCTTAGATAAGGATGCCTAGGTGTAGGTATGAGTTTTTGAAATTCAATCATAATAGTTCCTGATGGTCCCCCCACCAATTAGCTCATTCAGAAGCATAGACGAGCTCTAATGGTATTGGTACCAAGGGAGGAATAACCAGGAAATTTCCAAACTTCTCACACTTCTACCCCTCCTTGTGACAATATTTAACCCTTTTCCTGCACTTAGATAACTAGTTCACATAATTCGCTATATTGACGTGCCAGTGTGTATGTGTGCCTTTCCCATCTTATCTTTCCTTTGTGTTTGTGCACATGTGTTGCAGACACCAATTCTCTCATACTCTTCTTTTTCATTATAATCTACCCAAAGAATATTAATAAATTGGTGATTTCATTGTGCTAAGATTATCTTCTTCAATGAACAAGCGATATCTCAGCTCTCATAAAATTTTCTTTTTTTTCTTTTTCAAGTATCTTTTGAGATTATTCTAAGCATATCCCATGCCTCTCCTTTGTCTTTTAGGGAATTCTACAAGTAACATCATGATTTCACTAACAGCACATGGAATTCAGAACTTGATTCCAGTTTCATAACCTATACTAACACTTTTGGTAATTGAAAACTAAAAGAGATAAGTCAGAATGCAACTCAAGTTTTAAATAGCAGTTGCTTACTATTCCAAATGCAACACCATTGAAAGCCGTATGGTACTCAAAGCTTGGAGTAGGAAGCTCAGGAGTTGGATAAGCAAAGAGCAACAAGAAGCTTAGGGCAGCCCAGAAGGTTGTAACTGTAAGAAAAATAGTGTATGCAGAAGTAAGAATAAAGCAAAATTTTCATATTCTGAATCTTAAATTTGTATGACATTTCAAGACATTAAAAACAAAACTGGAATCCACCTTCCGTTAAAGTAATAAATAGTGTTAAAACACAAGACCACTGTAGCAACTCGAATCCCATGATATTCAAATGTTATCATTCTTTGATTGATGTGAGGTTCCAATAAAGAATTTTCAAGTGCTTGAGGACTTTGTAACCTCAAGTTCTCAAGAATTTCCCTTAATCTTTATTGTGCCAATCAAGTAGAAAGACCAGAAACCTACTCCCAATCTACTTGCCACTTAACATCACGTGGCCAAATAGAGCCCTAGCATCCTATTATAGGAGACAGAAATACAGAATGCTTAGATCCACAGGCACGTTTCTGGAATAGACATTTGAGACCATCAAAGCTTGCTATGAAAATTACATAGTGGTCTTTGGCTCCCAGGCTGACATTAATTAACTTGTTCTACATTCGTAGGGTCTGCATTTAAGGCTTTCATCAATTTTCACCTCACAAGTAAGTTGCCTTATGCAGGATTCAACCTATTTGTCCTACTTTTCATGCCTTGATCAAGAACTTTTGGAGTTCATAAGATTTTTTCTTTTTTGAAGTTTACACCAAAGGATAATTGAAGAAAAAGAAAAAAGAATCTAATGCAATTATCTGTGCTTCTATTTCTTGCCTTACTCGAACTCAAAAGCAATTGAGCATTCCATAAAAACTACTCAAGAGGCTTGAGGACAATTTGGCAGTCCAAAGAAAGCTTTTGGAATTTACTTAAAGTATAAAACACGAATAATTAAAACAGAACTCTACACACCATTTTGTCCTGAGACAATAAATTCGTCAACATAATCATGGACAGTAAGCCAAAAGGCGAGGATTGCCAACCCAGTGAAAAAACCACCTATAATATCAACCAAACTGTGCATCCCAAGGTACACTCTTCCTGTCAAGCAAAAACAAATTTCATTTAGAATCCCCAAAGAAAACTGATAAAGCTGACAGCACCTTGTGAAACAAAGATACACTTACCCAAACCAATGAGGCCCACAAGCAAACAAGCAACAGCAAATCCAGCAAGCTCCACAGTATCTTGATTTTGGGTATATGATAGGAAGTAGTGCAAGAAGTACCTGGTAAGTGTCCATTAAAAGAGGATATAAATATTGCCATAAAACAATGTTTCTAAAAGTTCCAATGACACAGGCATTCGTGTTTTTACACAATAAATAAACAAATATTGATAATATACCAGTGCTAATTGCTAGAACTTTCACAAACTCAAAAAAATAAAAGAAAGTACAAATAATCAGCTTTGCACCAATAAGCAATAATTAAGCAGAATTTCTGATCCAATTTCTTGGAGTACACTTGATACCATAGAACCAAACCACTACTACTTTCGATCTTACAACACAAACCACTACAATGTGTACTAAATCTTCTCATAACACAAGTAGAAAATTGATATATAGTAGAACAGGAATGTAAGGAGGAGACATCAATACCCAGATAAACAAACTGTGTTAAGTGTGTGGGAAGAAGGTAATCCATATTCCAAAGCGTTGTCTTCCTCATCTTTTGTGGCAGTTATTCTCCTGACAGGAGGACAATTGGGTCTAGGAGCTGATACCACATCCTATGACACATAAACACAAACGTAAGGAACACAAGATGAGTTCATGATATTGTTCCTTCATTTACAAATGAAAGAATACAGAAATGGAAAAATGGAAGGATCAAGCCAAAAAAAAAAAAAAAAGCAAGAATACCTTTGTGCAGTTCCCTGTATAATCACAGAACGCAATTAGAAGGGTCATTTGCCTAGCCAATTTTCCATGCCCACTCTACAGTTTTACCAAAAAAACCACTAAATTAAAATCCAGGTGTATAAATTTATCAACAACCAAAAGAAAAAAAAAAGTAAACTAAACTAAACTAAAAGAGAAAGAAATGATACCCAGAAGAGCAAAGGAAGAAAAGCAGTATAAAAGGGAACAGAAACGACACAGGACAACCCAGAGAATAAAGCATCCAAAAATCCATGCTGGTGCTTCTGCAAAATAGCAAAAACAGAATAAAATTTAAACAATCAACATAAATTCTTTAACAAACAATCAAAAGACGGTCTCCTTTTGTTTATTCGAGAGAAATCTAGTTGAAAAACCTGGATTCGGAGGATGAGAGGAGTGCCGGAAATGACATGATGGGTGACCCAAGGTTGCAGGAAAGATCTAATCTTTAAGGTCACATTAAGACATGAAGATATGACAATCCATGATGCAATCGCACAAAGAGTCACCCCTTGCCACAATGCTATGCTTTCCATTAATATCTCCGTCCAGAAAAGCCAGAGGAGTCAAAGAAAGAAATAAATGGAAATTCAGAAAAAAAAAAAAAACGAACTTTGACAAACTATTAGCAATAGAAATTGGGGGAAGAAAACAGAAACTTTGAAAAACTATCGGCAATGATTCGCGGGGTCAGAAGTCAAGAGGCAAATGGGTTTTGATTTTGATTTTTTTATTGCAATTTTCTGGGTTTTTTTATTTGTGATTTTTTTTGTTGGATATCTGTGATTTTTGTTTGTGGCAAGTGGGCAGGCAGCTTCCAGCAGGGGTTTGTTGGATTTTGGCTGGCGGAGAAAGAGGCAGCTATACGGTAAAGAACAGACTCTGACCAATACAGACATATATTATTATGCTCATTTTTCCCATCCGCTGATAAAGACTTGTAAAAAATAACACTCCACTAAATAGCGTGGGGAGTCCCAAAACATAAGATTGCTACTGATTGAAGTGCCTTCAGAATTAGGGATGAGTAAACCAATAATTGAATCAAATCAATGTTGATTTTGGCTATTGAACAATGGCCTAATGGGGTTATTTCGCCCTAAATTTTTAGTTTTATTGCCATGTTAGACCACAAAATGCAAATTAGAAATATATTCATTTGTAGCTCATTTTTAATCTGAGTTAACTCAACTCAAGCTCTCACATAGGGTTTTCTGTTTTGTGCAAACAAAATAGTAAATCAAAGCCTCCATTTCATCTCCTCTCAATTTCTGAATATTCAATATAAATTTCA
Organism: Jatropha podagrica; assembly: GCA_947857235.1. Lineage (NCBI taxonomy): Eukaryota > Viridiplantae > Streptophyta > Magnoliopsida > Malpighiales > Euphorbiaceae > Jatropha > Jatropha podagrica. Next base: position 53,879 of record CANUEP010077275.1, on the reverse strand, counting down.
TCTCCTCCCAATCTTTTGGTTTTATTTGCTTCTCTCATCAATGGAATTGAATTATTTCGGTTCGATTTAGTTTAATATCTTTCTTTCGTAGAATGGAACTTTCTAGTTAGTCTCCTTGGAGTTGGAGGCCTTCCAAATTTGACTAACGTCCAAAGTCAATCGTCCCTTTTTATTTTTTTATTAGTATAATTTATATTTATAAAATAAGATAAAAGAAAAAAAAAATTGGAGCTAATGGGTCCCACCAGTTATAGAGTAACTGAGTTGGGTCCCGCAGTACCAAACTTGTCCAACGACTATGGACTCGCCCTAATCTGTCAATGGTCCACTTGTTACTTCTCTGTTTTCTTTAAATGCAACGGTTAATTGGCTATCCATCTGTTCGGTGGGAGAAATTATTGGGTACTCCCTTTCTCCATCTAAGTGGCTTAAAGCTGTGATACAGTGATAAAAAAACATTTAATTTTTTTAAACTATAATAAAATATTTATTAATTTAACTGAAAATTTATAAAAATAATTATTCCATTTAATATAAATAAAAAGTAATTTTGAAAAAAATAGTATTTTTGTTACTCCTTGATATGCTGAAAATGATTTACCATATTTGTGAATAAAATAATTTATTTTAAAACTACCTATAAATGTAGACGAAGGGAATAATTAACATAGTGTGAAAAAACGGATATACCCGTTGCCTTAGTTGGAGGGCTCAGATTGATGCCTAAGTAACTTTCCATTATGAGTTGTCACTTTCGTATTAAATTATTCATATTGTATATAAATGTGGAAATAAAAATAATAAATTTTTTTATGTCTTTAAAATTTTAAATATTTTAAAATAATTATTTTATAGTCAATTAAAAATTTATATTTAATATCAATGAGTATTCGAATGAATGATTTGATATTTTTATTTTTCAAATGAAGTTAAAGGTTTGATACTTTTTTATTTTTTTTGAACTGATGTGAGTCAATTTTAATTCTAATTCAATCGGCTCTAGATACTCATAATTAGAGAAAAAAATATATTTTATTTTTTAATTAGATATAATTTTTAAAAATTATTTTTTAAATAAATATATATAGATAATAAAAAATATACTTTTTTTATATGGTTATAGGAAAAGTTGAGGGTTTATTTGCCAATAATAAAACTTCTTTTATGTAATTTTTATTAATAATTAATTTATTTATTTATTTATTTTAAATTTACAACTTAGAAAAATAGAAAAATGAAGTTAAATCCTATAATTTTTTTTCTTATTTATCAACATCAAATTTCATTAAATTACAGCATTTTCAATTAAAGAAATTGTTGATTCTTAAAATTCAAATTGGTAATTCTTTTAATATAATTTGTTTCTTGTTATATGTTGAATTCTGAAAAGAATTTCATTCTTAATAATCATTTTTTATTTTTTATTTTCTTTTTATTTTAATATTATTGTTTCTTTTTTATTTTTAATAATTATATATTTTTATTTTTGATCACTTTTTAGAGTTTTAAGAATTTGTGTATCTGTGTATATATTCATTCCTCTAATATGTTGGGTGATTAATACTATCACTATAGCTAAAATAATTATTATTATCAATTCAAATCATTTGTTCATTTTTTTTCTTTACTAAGCAGTAAAAAAAAATAGAAATTGAAGGATTAGATATAAGAATTGAATTGAATTTTATTTTGAGATCACTCCGTTATAAATAAAATAAAATTAAGTATAGAAAAAGTAGCATTACAAATAGTTTGTATAATAAAATTCAATACAAATTAGTCGATTGTATTTAATTTAATCAAAATAAAAAATTTATATTTTAATATTATCTAGATAAAAAAATTAATATATATAAAAAGTAGTATTGTGGAAATGGATTGTCTGGTTCGTACGGACTCAACTAACAAGTTTTCTTTTTGTTTTCTTTGGAAACTAAATATTGTTCCATTCTCAAAATAGACAAGTTCCAAAAAAGCTCTTTAAATAATATAAAACAATAATCGTTATATCATTAAAATCCATATATTAAGTAATCTATTTATATCATTAAAATTATATAAATTGTTAATTAATATGTTATTAATTTTTCTAACGTAGTTACTAATAATTATACTTAGAATAATTTAATTCAATCAACAAACAATCATAGATTTAATTTATTTTTAAAATAAATATAAAGACATATGCTATTATTATGAAATTTAAATAAATATATGAATACTTTTAAATTTGAATAGTTATATAGATTTTTGTTATAATTAAACTAATTAAATTGTAGAACAATTTAAAATTTTAAGACTAAATAGAACAAAATGCTTAGAAATTGTAGTCTGGCAAACTCTCGAATTTTCTTTTGAAAATGAATTATGCATTCAAAATAATTGTTCAATAAGTTTATTATTTTAGTTATTAAATAATGTTTTATCGGAATTACACTTAACGTAGAAGAAGCATTGGTAATGGTAATAGAATTCGAGAAAAGGAAAGACTTTTTTTTTTTTTTTTTTGATTGTATTTGATATTTCGAGAGAAGAAAAACAAGTAAAGGGAGAAAAAAACTGTCTTATTACAATTAGTTATAGGACTTGAACAGAGTTATATATATATATTATTCAGCTACACATCCCTCTCCCCTTCATAACGTGCCTCCTTAGACCAGGAATATGAACATTTGTTATATAATCTCTCCAATCTATGCTTTCCACATCAAAGCCAAATTTCTTCTTCTCATTTTCACACATGCTCTCCATCAATCTTTGAGTATTACTGTTATCAAACCTGCAAATTGTTAAAATTTTAAGTTAAAAGAAATGAATTTTGAATAATTTTTGTGAGTGGATCCCATTTTATTCGAGTGATGTGTATGAATTTGATCGAGATAATCAATTTTCTAAATACTTTCAATGTAAAAAATTATAAATTTCCTTACCTTCCACCATAGAAAGTGTATGGTTCATATATATTAGCCAAATGCTTTGCTTGTTCCATTGATCTTTTGCATATAAATTCGTGTTTTAGAGACATTTTCTTGTCAAATGAGGCCATTTCTGTCAACCCATTTCTCTGAACCACATCTCTCCAAAGATGATCAGAGAAATCTTCCTTACAATTGAAGAGCTTCATTGAAGGAACACTAATTGGTCTGCCTTTGGAGTCCATGTAAGGTGATGAATTGTAGTGTTCATAGAGCAACTTAGCCAATTCTTTAAACGCCAGTGGATTTACAACAGATGAAGCAATTTGGTATACATGTATTCCTGATTTTTGAACCCTTCCATGTTTTGCTACTGCTGCTAGGGTTGCATTAACTACCATATCAGCCGGGACCTTCAAACAAAAAAGTGAAAATAGATTCATTTTAAATTGTATCATTTCTTGCTTCTTTGCCTAAAAAGATTTTGTGAGAGGAATGGTATTAGTATCACTTACTACATCAAGAACTCCATTTGGATCCACCAGAAATCCAGTCAACTGCCCTTTTCCATAGTACAATATAATTGGATCCATCATCCTGAAATATTACAATGTCAAGTTCAAAACTGGAGTGTGGGGGAGTAAAATTGAATTAAATTTCAAAAGGAAAAAAAATTTTCAGGGGCCAGGGCCTCTCCCGCCTAAAGCTTGCATCCCCCCTGAATGTCAAGGCAATATTTGAAAAATGCAAGTAAAGATTTAGTGGAAAAGACTACCTATTTCCTTCCATCCATCCTGGGAATGGCTCTCTGCAAGTGCTTTCAATAACACTAGGTCTTATTATGACAACAGGAATATCTCCTCTCAAGCTATCAATCATCATTTCTCCCATGGCTTTTGTGAAGACGTAGGTATCTTGCCATCCATATTTTCTTGCCCTGTTCAGAAGTCAACTATCATTGCTTTAAGTTACTATATATTCATTCAATTGATAGAAATCAAGAATATAAAGGATAAGCCTAATCACCTTTCCAAACCCAGTTCTTTCATCTTTTGAGCCACTTCATTTTCTTGAGAAGCTTCTTTGGAATTCAGGGCCAAAAGCATTTCATTTTCAACATCTAGAACGGGTATAAATCTTGAATTGGTTTCAGCTACGAAATTTTCCTTAGCTATGCAATCCCCAATACAGAATGGCTTTTCCATTATTCTTCCTTGTCTTTGTCCATTAACATAAGCTGCAGTAAAAAATAACAGAAACTCAATGTTCATATAAACTTGAAACTCTAATTTCTGCATTTCTAGCTAATTGCTATCAATTGGCAACAGAAATTTGAATTCCTCCAAAAATTATTAGAGAATCAAGAATCACTATTCACCTATTTGTAAAGATTTCTTACCTGTTGATACTTGCAAGAATAGCTTAAGCTTTTGGCACTTTTTTGCAAAGCTCATAAGGTGGCAAGGTCCTCTAGTGTTAATGTCAATAGCAACATCATACCTGCAAAACATCATATTGTCACAATTATGTACTTGGCACAAATTGCATTCCAGTGCATAAGACTCCCTTTTTTTTTTTTTGTTTCGTCCCCCCCACCTCCATTTAACTGTTCTTCAAGCTTAAAAGCGCTCTCTAAAATGCCAACTCCACGACTCGATCAGGGTAGGATCTAGTGCATTTCAACCACTAGACCAAGCTATCTCGGTTAAGACTCTTTTTTAATAATCAGGGAAGGTAATATATCATATGTAATACTTTTCTTTCATTTTCATGATTTAAACTTGTGACCTTTTGGTAGCAAAAGAGCAATTTTTTCATTTCACCAATAGACTTGCCCTCAAATATAATGCATAAGATTACCAAAAATAAAAATATATACTGGATGTAAAAGAAAGATGAACATAACCTTTCATCAAAAGTTGTATTAGCTGCAGAATTAACAATAACATCAACTTCATTGGCAATCAAGTTGGCTAAATCTTCATCCAACCCAAGATTAGATTCACATACATCTCCCACAACAGGGACTAATTTGCTCAACATGAAAGCTTGGTAGGACTTCCCATAAGTTTGTTGAAGACACTTGAATAGCTCTGCATCTATTATCTAAGTATGGCCATAATTATAATATTGATTCAAAAAACCAGAAACTAAACTTCTATGATTAAAAGTAAAAAACTAAGTAACATACTTCACTTTTTAATCTTGCCATTGCAGCTTCCAAGTTTTTTCCCTTGATTAAAACATATATCTTTCCCACATCAGGTGCTGTCCGTAAAATCTTCTCAATAAGAACTGCATATTAATTTTTTATCAAAGCTAGATAAAATCCCAACAAAAAAATATGCAAGTAAAAGCCAATTCTCAAATCCTAATGACAAAAACAAACCCTTTGCAAGAAACCCAGTTGCACCAGTGATGAAAAAGCCTTTCCCTCCAAGAAATTTGACAATGCCAAGACCATCTTGAACCTCCATTAAAGAAGAGCTAGTTGGTGCACTAAAAGGCTCAAAATCTTTGAGGGTATTAGAATTATTGCCATTTGGAGACAAAACCAAGCTTGATGCAGTATGATCTTGATTACCAACTAAGGTTGTTGATGATAATCTTTCTGTTAAAACTGAAGAAATCCCATTAGACCTTATTATTGCCTTTCCACCACCACCACCACCTCCTTGGCAATATACAATACTATTAAACTTCTTCCTCCTCAAAAAGCACCACTCACACTTATTATTATTAGAAATGAAAGCAAGTGATGGAGATTTGAGGAACAAATTAGACCCCATCACTGCAAGAGAATTAGAGATGGAAAAAAAAAAAAAGAAAGTTAACAAACTAATTTTTTTGGTTGTTTGAAGTTAAAAAAATTAGTTGGGTTGAAATCTTAGCTAATTACTATCTAAACAAGGAAATAAAAGCAAGTAAACTAACTAAGCTCTATAAGATAAGACAAGGGTTGGGTTTGGTTTGGTTTTAAGGGAAAAGGAGAAAAGGGTTAGGTATATATATATTCTTTTTTTTTTTTCTTGAAATGTAGTTTTTTACGGGGGAGATTTTTTCTATAAGAACCCTCTTTCTGCCACCCTCTTCACATTTTTAGGGCTAAGATGGCGGGAGTTCTCTTTATATCTTTGATTTGATTAGTAATTCTTGTTTAGAGACTCTTACTTGTGCATATTATCATTTTCAAAAGAAAATTAAGTGTAAAAAAGAGGGTGTTTAAGTGGTTGGTGGCAATGGAAAAATGGGCTTAATTAATCAGGTTTAAAGTAATAAGGCCTCCCCAATTGAAATTGATTGTGCCAATATAATATATATACAAGCTCATGTAGTTGCAATGTTTTACTCATCAATTAAGTATGGCATGTGATAGTGGTATCCGGCTGAAATTGTATTTACATAACACAAGTATAAAACTCCAATAAAAATTTTCAAAAGTTGATGTCAAATAACCAAAAACATATGGTTTTTAGTTCTACTTTCAAAAGTTCAAAGCTACTTCAGTGTGAATAGGTAAAGTCTTAAACACCAAATAAAGTTATAGAAGAGCAATTAGCAACAATAAAAAAACAAGCAGCCTCTTGAGTTTGCCATTGTTCAAAATTTGTCTATACAAGCAAATGTTTCTCATCAGTACTTGAAACTCTTTGAGTTTTCCTTTTCTGAAAATGAAAGATTTCGATACAAGCAAACAAAAACAAAAATTAATCTCCTGACAAACAACGAAGGCAATTGCACTTAAAACCAAACCCCTGAAGCAAGATGGTTCGTCGAGCATCGCGATCCATGCTAGCATCTATATAGCAGATTCGGAGCTCTTCATCTGCATATCCAAAACAATGCATCAATAATACATCATGCCAATACTCCCAAAAAAAAGTTTGCCAAATATCCACAAAAAACTATTGCAGTTTTCATGACTTGGTTTCAAAAAGCTCATGTGTCACAACCAGCTGCCTTCGTAACTCATTTTCCAGGACCTGAACAAATGGAGTCTTAGTCGAAAAGTATAAAAACAATATAATCAGAAACAACTGTCAAAATGTGTATATAAAAAGCCAAATGATAGATATAGACATATAGTAAGCATTGTTAAGAAACCCACATCGACTAAATAGCAAACCCGCAAAGGGCATATAAGGGTAACAAGCTAGCTAGCTAATTGGTTAGTACTACACCTTTAGCATTGGTTGGTCCAAAGCCCAAGTAAGCTCAAATCATATATTTTCACCTCATGGGTTTTTACCTCTTACCCAGTTCACTTCTTCCCTTTCAACTTCTATTAAGCATAAGCACTTTTTAATGCAGCTCTGTTTTTGAGATACAAGAAATTATATTGACACCAACAAAAAATGTCTTGTGAAATTTTTGTATGAGGGATTCAGTTGTTACGGTGACGAAAAAGAGGCACCAAAGAATTCCTCAAATAACTGTCCTATGGTGCTGCTCCTAATAGAAAATCAACCTAAAAGAATCGCAAGTAGAAGAGAAAAAGAAAGAAAAAAGACAAAAGAAAAAGAAAATCTGAAAACTAGATTTCATGTGACAAACCTGCCTCGATGTCGCGAAGGGCCTTCAATCTTGCATTTGAATTATCTATCCATATAATGTGTGTATTAGGATCTGCAGTAAACAATTAGTGAAGTCAGTTTATTTGACCCTGGTGTGACTTGGCAGAGCACAGAGAAGCCAGGGGAGAATGCAACCACAATTTGCCCATTCATTGTGATTTGAGCAAGGTGGACAGACTATATATTTCTCCATTATTTGATTTCAATATCATTTCCCAATAAATGATCTCCTTTGAATTAAAGATTCTGATGAAGAAGAGGTCAGAGATCCAAGAAAGAAATATCAATTTTCACCGATCAAACTACACGACATAGAAGTAACATGCAAACACAAATGATACAAGTTGACAATGAACAGTTATATTTCCATTGTGGTTTCTAGTTATCCCACAGAATTTATAAAGAGTAGCTTGATGGTCAGCAATAAATTTACAGGTAAAACAAGGTAACCTAAACCCACAATGAAACAGGCCAGAACCAGAGGGGAGAAGCTTACCACAGTCATGATTGTAAAAGGATGGAAGCATGTAAACAGCATTTCCAACAGCAGCTTCAGCCTCTACACAGGCAGCAGCTGATGACAGGAGATCTTCATACAATCCTACAGCCAATTCAACACGGAACACATTGATTCGAATTCGTGCCAGCACATTAGTGTACCATTGCTTTGTTAAGACTTATATAGTCAAAGACAACTTCTTCATCAAAACTTCCAAGTTAACACTTGTTAAACTGAAATATATAAGGTAAACATCAGTCACATGGAGGATACATTCCATCTTTTCATTTTCAATATTTGCATTAGCAAAGGAACTTCTCAGCAAACGAAAGCCCTCTTCCATCTGTAAAATGCCACTAAAAAATATACATAACTTTAATTTTGAGAAAGAAAAGATGCCACAAAAAAAAATGTACAAGATCAGTTGTCACAATCAGTTTAGATGTACTATTTTGATGCAGAACATGCCAACAGAAGTCCTCCTACCAGAATTTATGCCTGTATCCTACATCAATTAAAAGAAATAATGCATGGGCGTAAAGGTATAAAGGGCGGACTTCACACAATACCAAAAGAGTGTGCTAGTGCATGACGCATCTTGCAGTTTGGGCTCAGATCTAATTTATGTAGCTCTCCCTTTTGCAATGCAAGGAGGCTTTTCCCGTGTTATGGAATTTTAATTTCCAAGTTACAACAAAATCTAAACAAGCAAAAATAAAAAGCACATTGGTGACAAAGAAAAAGGGGGAGGTAAAAGGACATGGCAATGTGTGTTTATTTAATTTCAGGCTCAGGCCACATAATGCAGCCTATAGAAAAAAAAAAATAATTAAACTATGAATGTCAGTGCTGTATGAGTGTTACCAATAACACTGTAATTGCATATTCCGAACATCACATTGACAAGATTTATGTAGGGTTCTCACCTCTAAAGCCCTCTCATGAGATAAACTAGCTGGTTGAAGTATATCAAGACTTTCAGCGGATGTTGCTCCAGAGATGACCATACAAGCTAACCGTTTTGCCATTAGTGGATACTTTAGACATTGGGTCCTGTAAAGTAAGAGAAGCAATGTAAGATGTATAAAAGGGCTATCCTGCAGGTCCAAATACCAAAAGATGTATACTACACGTTACATCTTCCTTTGAATACAAAGAATGGCTCTAATAATAAATTGAAGGTTTGGAGATTTAGGGATCTGTAAATTCTTTTGAATAAATATGAAAATAGACATAACCTCGTAACAAAAAAATAATAATAATAAAGTCGTTCTGCAGAAGAGAATGACTCTGCAAATCAATCATATATCAGTTCTATCAATGGCAGAAATCAAAATGAAAAAAGCATATCATCTACATACAAGAAGTGGTAAATGGCTTTCAGAAACTGTCATACCGGCAATAGTCATCAAAAGCTAACCAATCTGCGTTTGTCTCTACATCATAAAACACCTAAAAGGTATGAAAAATTAGACTTAAACTTCAAATAATAAACGAACTCATTCCAAGAATGTATGATAGAAAAATATGATTTTCATAAAATATCTAAGTTCTTTGAGTTATAATTGACTTGAAGACTGTAAAATTTCACAGCAATAGCTCCAACCTAACAAGTATGCACATATTAAGCAAAGACTTGGCATAAGCATGAAAAGAAATCGCTTCCAATCCACAAAAACTAATCCTTCTCCATACACACTGCTCAATATACAGCCTTGTCCATGCTAATGTGTTTTACGCCACATATATTCACAAATTTCTATTATTATCTGCAATCATAAAACAATTCCTGATCATCATATATAATTTGAGCTTCTAAAATTAAACTGGTTTTGATGACACCAGCATATTCTCAGGAGATATAACAGTTTTTATAGGATAAAATTGAAAAATATATGATTTGATCAATGACACTCATTCAATGAACCACTTGAACTTAGAACTCACACATTTCTCCTCCATCCAAATCTATTGTCATGGATTTCTTCGTATAAAATCATCAAATCTTCAAGACAATTTCTGTATTTGGCCAGATTATCCATAGAATAATGTGCTTTGATTGGAAATTCTCAATACCCTTTCCCTTCTGGAAACAGTGCTAATTTCCACAAAGATAAACATGTGACTCCAGGAGTACTTAGCAAATACATATATCAAAGTGAAGTCCTTTCTAAGAAGCAGATTGAATTGCCCTACCTAGGGCACAATCGCCTAACCAACAATATTTACTGTCAGTGAATTGAATTTATCAGCATTCAATAACACTTTCCAGCAAACAGGATTGGCATCCTATTTTTGCCTCAGGGAACCCTTAGCTCACATCAGATAATCGACCTGCCAACATCCTTATGATATGCTCTCTAATCCATACAGGTGCTGACGTGCATAACCAAGCCATTAATAAAAAGGCCATCAAGAACAAATTTCCAACTAACTGGAAAAAACCTTCCAATTTCTTACCGCTAGGTAGTGAGCGCCAATCAAGTGTCAACACCGCTGTGATTCACTTTTCCACAATATTGCAAATAATATTAACGTACCAAGAGACGTTAACTAAGAAAAACAACAATTCTAGTTTAGTAATAGAACAACCAAAGCATATCAATGCTCATAAATAAACGCTGCATCTATAAAATAAGAATTTAACTTATACTGGTGAACTGTGAACACCACAATCAAAACGATCCATATTCACTTGGCCGAAGAGAATCTAAGTTCATTTGCTAACTAAATCAAGTTATTTCCAGAAATCTAACTTCTTTAAAGCGAGCTTCTTGTGGCAAAAATAACAAACATATGGCGGGTGTTCAGCAAAACTCAAAAATAGACCATTTTTCTCATATAATAAAAACAAACCATTATACCTTGGCGTTCTCTCTGCAGTCTTGGCTACAAAACGCAACACTTTGGCCCTTGAACTCCGTTAAAGCGAGCTTCTTGAGGCAAAAATAACAGACGGCGCTAATAGTCGACAAAGAAGGGTAAGACACGATTGGTTTGGCAGTGTGAATGAGACCTCCAGCGCCAATTCTTCGCGTGGCGAACACTCCTCGACCGGCCGACTCAGTAAGATCAACACGGATCGGAGGCGGTCCAGGTGGATACAATTCCTCATTCTCTGGGTTGGTGGTTGAGGAGGAGAATGCAATAAGTTGCTTGTTCTGGAATTGCAGGTTTCTGTAGCGCGAAAACCAACGGCTGTAACGGACCAACGGCGACATTGTTATAGTTGTTCGCTTCAGTTCTCCCTTTTGGCGCTTCTTCTTCTTTGCGTTTTCAATTTTATCTCAAACTCAAATCCTTTGTTTAACCCTTTTCGGTTCAAATACAGACTGCGGCCGACAGATTCATGAAGAACCTAACCAACCGTTAATTCCAGTTCCTTTGCTATAATTATAATATCTCTAATTTAAATGTATAATTATAATTGATAATCACAAAAATAGAGCCTCCAAAAGATGTTATTTCTTCAATTATAAAAATTTTGAGACCTAATCCATATATTTTATTCTAATTAGGAAAGCCAAAAATTTATTATTATTTTATTAATTTTTTATTCAAAAAGCTAGTTAAAATTGAATTTAGAGCGCTAATATTATAAAATTTTTAATTTAAAATACAAGTTGCATAAATCATTATTATTTTCTCTATGTACAAAAATTATAATCCAATCCAAAGGTTTTGTCCAAATCATATATGTCAGATCAAACTAGCAAGTACAATTGATTTAACCTCGATTGAAATCGACAAACTATATTTGTATATACATAGAACACTTGGCTCGAGTATACAACGATGACCATCTGAAAGCCATGATCATGATCTCCAATCAAGCTTCTCCTCAGAACAATCTTTTTGTACTTCTTTAGGAGGAATGAAACAATCCATAGACAAACCCGCAACATTAAATGCAAAATCATCAATAGTCCATGTCTCTTCCATCCGAGTAATCGAAAGGCCTGCTTTCAAATTATCTCCAAATCTTGTTATGATCACACTAGACTGACCACCGTGGGCGATCATCACGCCCTCTACCGTCCGGTAATCTTCAATTTTCGTTGCAATGGTGGTCTCCCAGTACGTCGGATAAGTTCCAGGAGACTGAATTCTCGTTAAGTATGAGTCCTCTAGATAAACCAACAGGCCATTTCTCTGGCTGAAGTAGCCAAACACTACATGTTTGATCATTTCTGCAGTGCTATCGCTTCTATCAGCTAAATCTGGTAACTCGGCAGATAATTTCAGTACAAAACAATCAATTCCTGATATGCATTTTTCTCCCATGTATTGTGCTGGAGAAAATACTGCTGATATTGCCATTGGATCTAGTCCCTGTAAGAAAAACACAAACACTGGACATTAATTTTATGATATTAACAAAAATCGCTAGCCGATTTATTAGGTGTATACACTCGGCAGAGGATAGTCTCTCTCTCGATTATCACTTATTTTTCTTGTTTCTACCTTCTCCCTTATAATGAGAACACAAATACTTATTACGGACTTGCCTGAAGAGCACGGCGGAGAGGCCGGATGCCGCCTTTAGCAGCGTGAGCCGCGAGCCACGGTGTATGGCGCCAAGCCACATTGCCATCACTACCGGCTACAACTTTATGACCACTCACAACTAATTCAATTAGCCACATATTAGGGACCATTTGCCACATCACAAAGCACCCCTTTTGTGCATCATCCGTGGTGGCTCCAGCCGCCAAGCCGGATGAGCCGCCTAGCTCATCCACCATAGCCATTGCTACTTTTCCAGTAGCAAACATATTCTTCACTGTCCCTTCCAATTTCCGGCAACCGGTTGCGGCCTTGAAGTGCTGTATAATGTATTGTGCTGATGAGGATACCTAATAAAGATAGCCATTAATTACATTAAGTTGGTTTTATACCTCTAGCAATAATCGCGGAATGCCTAACTTTTAAAAATCAGTTCAGACTGCAAAAGCTAAAAAAAAGGTATCGATGTCAAAGTAACCTTTTTGAAGAACCACTTGGAATAAATATACACTAATTGGGAAAATATTTTTATTTCATTGGTTAACATGACAAATATAGCTTGAACTTTTTTTGAATAAAAAGATGGAGACCCACAATTTGATTATTAACTCATCAAAGATGGAAAAAACATATATATATATATATATATATATATATATATATATATATAGTATAAAACACATTACTTTTTCCTTACAAAATGTAATAGATGCTATATCAAATTACTGGACCTACAAAGTTATAGTACCTCACAGTCCTTTTTTGGATTCTTTAATGGTGGGAGAGCAATGGCCTACCTCATAGCTTTTATGCACCTTAGTAGAGAGACACAAATTACACTTACTCTCCCAAATTTAAAAAACATAAACAAAAATATCACATTTAACCTTTTTTTTTTCTTTTTGCAGCTTTAGTAATAACTAATAAATTACTTTCTACTTGGAAAATTTAAAAAAAAAAAAAAAACAATTGGTTGGGTAGCTTACAGCCATAATTAAATAGAAATAGATTGTAAGTGGTTGGAAATTACTATCATGCTTGAATTTTCAACTACCAAATTTAATATTAAAACTACAACTAAAATATTTGAAGTTAAAATTTTTAATTATTAGCATTGTAATTGATCAGTTGATTTTTAATTAGTCATTAATAATCACATTTGCAACTTGGAATGAGACATTCAAACTTGACAGTTCTTCTTTTTTTTTTTTTTATAAATCATTTTTCTGCTTTTAAAAGCATTTTGTGTAACAAAGGAAACCCACAAAAGAATTTTTTTTCTTGGAAAAAAGAAAATCCATATCAGATGCAAGAATGTATGATAGAAGACATACCTCATTAATGGGGAGCTTGGAATGGACAGAAACAGGAAAAAGAGGGCAACCAAGAACACTCAAGAGGATCTTGAGATCAGATTTTTTGTTGAAGACAAGAGAGAAATGAGTCTTGAGCCAGTTCTTCCATGACTGTACTTTCTTTGAAGAATTGTTGCTCTTGTCATCTTCTTCGTTTATGGGTTCTTCTGATAATGGTGCGAGCCGACTCATCATTTCGTCTCTTTCTTTCTTTCTTTCTTTTTCTTTTGGAAACACAGAGAGAGTTGGTTATTATGGAAGTAGTAGCAGAAGAAAGACAGGACAGTGGGAAAGTCTACTTAAAGGGATTGCTCTCTTTGGTTTTTACTTTTTTTTCTACTCGCTGTTTTAGCGCGTTGCTTTACTTTTTCTCAAACCATCTTTTTCTTTCTTTTGTTTTTTAATTCTTTGAAATTAGTTTATATTCTATCTTTTGGTTGAAAAATAAAATCTATAGAATTAAAATAATTTTTAAAATAAATTTGAATAGTCTAAATTGCTGAAAGTAATCTGAGAAAGTTGGATTTTGATATTTACTTTGTACTTTTCCTTACAAAAATTGAATTTTTGAGTATGTAGAACACTTATCTACTTTTCCAAATTACTTTTCATGGAAAAATTGGGTACATTAAATATAAATTAAAAACTTTAAATTAATATAGAGAGGGTATAACTTTATCAAATATAAAATAAAATTATTATAATTAAAATAATAATAATTATTTGCTCATTTAATAAAATTTTTTAATGAAAATTAAAAAGTGAACTTAAAAAAATTAATAAATCTTCAAAGCAGCTGAATAAACAAATTTCTTGAATCTTTCATATATTGCCTAATATTTATGAATTAATCGCTTATGATAAACACAGAGAATTTGAACTATTAAATCCAATAGAGAAACAGACTGTACTATCAAACTTTAAAAAATAAAAATCAATGTCTATGTAAAAAAATTCTCCACAAATTGCACACTTGTCTAAATAAATCAAAACAAATAAAAAAACAAGACAAAAACCCTACACAAGATTGAGATAAATCATGAAAAATAGCAAAAACATCAATAACTTGCATCTGTACCAGATGGTTATAGATCTGTAACTTATTTAACAAAAAATAGAAATTTTGCAATGAAATAAAAAATAATAAAGATGAGCTGTCACAAGAGATAAAAGATAGTCTCTCCCTGTATCTACATGCTTAGTTTTTATATTTCAATACAGCAAAAGAAATAAAATTCTAATAAAAAAAGGAAAAGAGGGAGAGAGAAAGCAGAGGACTTTTCTAATGAAATAATAATAACAATACTTAAATAATTATTTTTATCATTAAAAATTTGTCACTCCATCTCTAGTGTTTATAGGATGAAAAGACTTTTACTTGAGGAATGTTTTCCCACTGGTGGAAGGAATCATAGAAAGTAATTTCAGAATTTGTTCTTCCCTCTAGTTTCCTAAATACTTCTGTGACCTTAATCATTTAAAGTTCACCTAATGATTTAGTTGAAATTGTTTAACCTAAACATTGCTTGGTAAAATCAAAATGTAATTATTAAAAAATTAATTTTATTTTTAAGTAAAAAAATTAAAAAAAAATCAATTAGGCATGTTCTGATTAATATTTTCACTGATATTTAATATAAAAGGTCTTAAATACCACCTAATCCATCATTGACCAACGAGTCTTCTAATAAGTCAAAAAATTTCAAAAATAATATTTGAGGCTATATAATAATAAAAGCTCAAAACTTTTTGAAGAAAGATTTAAATTTATTTTGAATTGGACCAACCATTACTAAAATTTATTGAAAATTTTGAGTAATAAATTTTTTTATTACAAAATTATTTAAAAGCCAATAGCTTTTCTTTTCTTTTCTCTAGCAGTATGGTGGGGCTGCCATATTGACTTTTTGTAGAAATAAATTGAAAATGACTAAACAAAATTACAATATTAGAACTGAGAAATAAATACCTTGAAATTTTTGACACTTTGACAATCACTCTTTCCTTTTATTCTATTAAAATATTAATTCTGTTTCAGAATATTTGTCACATTTATAATTTTAATGAGTAATAAATATTTTTTTTTAAAATTTGTCATTTATATATGACCATAACTACCACTTAAATGTAATATTTTTTTAAAAAAAATTAATATTAAATGAAGAATAATATAGTCAATTTAATAATATTAAAAAATATAAAATTTCAAATTTAATAACAAGTAATATGAAATAAAGATAGTAAAAAACGAAATAGGATTTGAAGGGCATCCTTAATAAATAAAGGCATATGCCATTACTTATATATTTTAATTTTTAAGTTAATAAGTTTTTACTTTTAATTTAATTAATATCTTTAAATTGATATGTAAATAAATGGTATTAAATTATTTTGAGAGCAAAGTCAAATGCCATTACTTAAATATAAATTTTAAGTTAAAAGTTTTAACCTTTTAAGCTAATGTAATTAATACTTTTAAGTGATATATGAATAAAATTATATGAAATAATTTCACATTAAAATAATAAAAAATGTAAATAACAAGTTTACCCTTTTTTCCTCTGTATTTTTCTAAAAATAAAAAAAAATGTAAAAACAATTGTAGTAGAGGTAATATAATTACAATAGGCGCGTGGAGATTAATTTAGTCGCAGTGTATATATACATAGTGGTTTTGGTTAAGAAAAGGAGCTTTAAAGGAAGGCAAGGCGGGCAGTGTGTCCACGTCGATTCCTATTCGCAATTATAACTTTTCTGGTACGTTTGGTGCAATTTTACAATACCTTTTATTTTCCGTTGCTTTCATCATTTTTTCCTCTAGAAACTTTTCCACATTTTCTCACCCTACAACTAACTATATTTACTACATATCAATTGATTATAATTTACCCCTTTTTTTTACTGCAGTGAAAAATAATAAAAGAAATTAAATATGTTTCCGATTGAGTATGCGCATGACTAATTAATAAAATTAATTTACAGTTGTCTGATTATTGTAAAATTTACTTTTATATCAATTTTAGCAAGTTAATATGCTAACAATTAAAAAATAATTCACTTATTTTATGCATAGAGAGCGAGCATTCGGTCAATTCAGTTTTTTTAAATCAAATTGAATTAATGTTAGTTTAATAAAATAATTTTTTATAATAAAAATTTTAACGGTTAAATTATTCATAGAATCAAGCTGAATTGAAACGAATCAATTTTACTCATTGTAATTTTTTTTATTTTAACTTAATTTTTGGATTAGATTTTAGGGTTGTCAAAAAATTTGTAGTTTTCTATAATAAAAAGAACAAATTGGAATAAGTTTTAATTTTTCTAATAAAACTGAAATCAAACTAAATTTTCAAATCCAAATCAAATTGAATTGATAATTAGTTTTACCAAACTCAACTCAACCCTATTCTTATATTTCATTTCCTTTACATAGTGATTAGTGTGATTTTTTTGAGCAACATTTGTTTATAATTAATAATATAAGTGAAATTTTTAATGCACTCTTATTTATTTGAGTAAGTTATTTTAATATTTATATTTAAAAATAAGTTATTTTAATGCATTAAGTAAATTATAAGTGAATATTATAAATTTAATATCCAAATGCTTCATAAGATTGACCATTTTTCAAGATTAAGAATTGTATTAAATTCATAAATTAAAGTGATAATAGAAATCCCACAGGGGATTTAAAAACCTTTTTTTTTTTTCAATGGTTGTGATTGCAAAGAGTAGGTGTGAGAATGTTAGATTTGTTTATATATATACACACACATATATAAAAACTGAAAAAGAAAATAAAAATAAAAAGTCATGTGCTTCATAAATGGCTAAAGTGAAATAGTACATTGTTTTGGAAACACATTTACAAATATCTACTAAAAGAGGAACATAGATGCTTAAAGGGCATTGGTATACATTTTGTACCAATATTTTATGTTTTTTTTTTAATTAGGAGGAAGAGAAGATATTTTCTGTAAAGAAAAAAATATATCAGATATTTATAATAAAATTATATGAAAATAAATTTTGAAATGGATGGTTTGACGTTTTTCTTCCTAAGGTGAAAAGTTCGATTTTCATGAATGAAGCTAATATTTACTGGAATAATTTATCTTTAGTGGGCCTATTCAGTGCACCCAATAGGCTAATACTTGTGATTAAAATAAAAAATAATAATAATACTTAAAGAAGTTTATATTTTTTGTAAAGAAGAAAACCAAAATGGGAAAGAAGTCTATTTTTTTTTCTTTTTTTTCTAGAGAGCATTCCCCTAATGGATTGGTTAAGCCCAAAACCAAATGGAGAAAACTGTGAAATGAACATTTTGCTTGAAGAATTGGATATGCCCAAAAGCATAGGCCTGAAAAGGAATGGGCACCTCACTTCCAATTCTAAGCAAAATGCATATGGACCAAACATCTGCAAAGCCCACATCATTCTATTGCATTAGATAACATATAAAAATTATAAAATCAATAATCTTTTTTAATAATTTTATCTAATTAGTGAAATTAATTATTAATGAAACTCCCACTCCCATAGTAATGTCTAATCAAGGTTATGCCTTCAAATTAGAAATCATGATGTGAATAAAGTGGAAGCAATTAGCAGGTGGAAGCACTTGTGTGCTATAGCAGGTTGGAAAAATTGAAGTTTTGAGCAAATTAGTCCACTGGTTTGTTGGCTAACTTTTAACTATGACATCTTGTGGAAGATGAATGGTTAGTTACATATTTTTCATTTTTTAATTGGTTGGAGGCTTTTATGGCAATAATAAAATCATTAAATGACAAAGTTATCACTTCTTAACATTTGAAACTTTTAGATTTAATGTGCTTTCAAAATATAATTTTGAACAACAGATAAAATGTATTTTAAAATAAATATCAACGAAAGAAAATAAATTATAATGTATTAAAATAAATCCTTGATTTCAAATTAAAAGAAAAAGTCTTGCTAACAGTTTGATTTGAAATTAAAAAAAAATAAAAAATCACATTCTATAATATTTGTAACATTTGAGAAAATAGTTTGTTTCATAATATTTGTCATATTTATAATTATAAAGGAGTAATAAATTTTTTCATATTCACTTTTTATACATGATTAATAATTATTATTTTAATTTAATATTTTTTTAAAAATAACATTAAATTAAAAATAATATAATTAATTTATCTAATAATTTATTATAATTTAAATAAATTTTATATTTTCTTAAGGGGCGTGAAATTATAAACGTAATAAGTATTATGGAATAGAAATTATATATATTTATAAGCATTAAAAAAAACTTATTTGGTTTAGTTTTAAATGCAAATTAACTAAAATTGGTAATTTTTAAAATTCATTTATAAAACTACTTAAACATTGTTTATTATAATTTTATTTAAAAAAAATCGATGACTTTCACATAAAAAATGATTCCTCTTGAAGTTTGAAATTATTCTTAAAAGCCATCTGATTTTCCATGAACTTTGATTTTTATCGTAATAACATTTTAAATTATATTATAACTTAAATTATAAATAAAAAATAAACTTACTTTTGAAATTTGACTTGAATTAATTTAATACATTTATATGAGTGAATGAGTTTAGATTAATAATATGTACTATCTCTATTATTATTTTTAATATTTTAAAATTATTTTTTAATTGATAATAAATAATATTTAAAAATTAAATTTTGATTTATTAATATTTTTTTAAAATAGAATATAATTATATCTTATTTTCTATTTTGATGAAAAAATATTATAATTCTTAATAATTTTAGAACTCAAATAAATTAATAATAGCTTTATTTTAGATTTTATAATTATTTTAAAATTTATATTAAAACCAAAATCATAATATAATAATTATATTTTAATTTTTTTAAAAAAGAGTTTTCTATATCAAATAATTAATTTTTAAATATTATTTATTATTAATAAAAAAAAAATTTAAATTATTAAAAATAATAATAAAGATAGCCTATACTATTAACCAAAATTTTCTTATTTACATAATATATTAAATTAATCAAAGTCTAAAATTAAAAGTGAATATATTTTTTATTTATAACTTATGTATTAATTATGATTTAAGATGCTGTTATAATAAAATATCAAAATTTAGAATAAAATTAATAAAAAATAAAATTAGAGTCATATTATAATTAAATATTAAAATTTAGTCTAAAATTAATATAAAAATTATAATAAAATATAAAATTGAGCGGAAACGATATATTAAGCCCGACAGTGACTGAAACCTGAGAATTTCAATTTTCAACTAAAAGTCTGTTTCAGTTGTCAGTTTTTGTTGCCAGAAAATAACTCATCGTCGTCGACATCGCACGACCAAATGTGGGCCCCACCCAAAATGAGTCATCTCTCTCTGACAGCGAATACCAACTTATCCACTCCCTCGCATCACACCAGTCATTGAGCTGTGTTCTTCATCTATTTCAATAAAAATAAAAATAATTTTTTTATAGGAATTGATCGATGGGTCATTCATACCGCTACCTTTTATAATATTAATTTGATATTCATTTTCATTACAGTTCTCAAACACTCTTAGCAAGCAACTGTCAATTGTGGTCAATCGGTAAATATTAGTTGTTACTGATTTTATTTGAATGCTGTAAATAGTTAGTAATTTATATCTTAATTTAAAATAGAAATGTTTGTAAAAAATATCTATTTGTTAATCTTAAATTATAAATAATTTAAAAAATTTTCAATTAATTAGTATTAGAAATATAATATTTCATGAAACACTCTATCATTTTTACTATAAAATATTAAATTATCAAGTAATATCATAAGATTAATTTATCTAAATTTAGTCTATGTGTTTATTTCTGAACAAATTAATAAAAATAACTTTTATTAAAACGATGATGTTTTAGATTATCAATTGCCGAAAAATAAAAATTTTAAACCTATTCTTACAATTTGTATTTTGACGGATGAATAGATCCAATTTATATAAGTCGAATTCCAATAAAGATGAAAATGATTTAATTGAGATTATGTTTCACATTAGCTTTTTAAATAATTTTTAACGTTTTAATTAAAAGTTATTTTTGATAGCGTTTGATAATATAATGTTTAAAATAACTTTTAGATGTTGAAGTAATATTTTATAAAAAATCAACTCGTATAATGTCTAACTTTAAAAAAAAAAAAACTACTAAAAAAGTTAACAGTTAAATACTACTAAAAAAATTAATTTTACTAAATAGACGTAGAATGCTAACTACTAAAATAATTAATTTTGCCAAATAAACCCACAACACTAACTACAAAAATAATTAATTTTATCGAACAAATTCAAATTTTATCTATTAAGAATGTCAAAACAAGTTGACGCATAACACGTAATACGATTAGGGTTAATATGAACACGACATATTTAATAATCATATTAAATTTGTTGATATAAACACAAAATAAAAATTAGGTAAGTGACACGAACACTATATGTGTAATTTGTTTAATATCATAAATAGATTAAGTGGATTGTTTGAGGCATGTACAATCTATATTATCCACTTAATTTTACACATATGTCAAATGAGTCATATTGATCTCTTTATGACCCGTTTAACATACTTATAATATTTTTAAATTTAATCTATTTGACTCAAATCATATTTAAAATATTTTTTCATATGTAAAATGCATAATTCTTTAATATTTTAGTCATAGTTATCCTTCTTTCTTTGTAGATGCGTTTAATAGTTTTAAAAACTATTATCGATCCAAGTTTGAATTCGAAAATCAATTTTGAAGTAACAGCTTTAATAATAATAATAATAATTATTATTACTATTACAGAAGATTTTTATTTCGTGCCAAAAATAAAAATTAATTACTATTATTTTGTGGAAAAAAATTTTTATATGGGTTTTACATTTAAAAAAAAAAATGGAGAAAGGAAGGAAAAAAAGCAGAAATAAGGTCATTAGAATTGATTATGGGATTTTACATGCTTGTTTGGATAAGGTGGGAATCCACCGAAAGAAAATATACAAGAAAATGATATTTTGTCGACTTATTAATTAAAGAATTACAATTTCAGCCTTATATGTTACAAATAACATAGGGGTGAAAATGTAAATTAAAATCAAATTTTGTTGTGCATATGTTTTGGATAATATAACGATGCCGCTGGCCGGTGGGTCATGTCCAAACCTTTTGCAATTTTTTCTTTATATATAAAAGATAAAATAGAGGAAGATAATAACTCGCTACACAGAAAAAGATAATTTTTTTAATAACAATTATCAAATTGATGATAATTAAAAAAATTTACCTTTTACATTTACGAGAATTGTAGTTTTTTTTTACATAAAATGCACTCACCTATTCTTAGTATATTCTTCATATTATTCTAGCAAATAAAAACTAGTGTGTAACAATTATACCAAAACTATTCCTCCTGAGCTATAGGTTTGTTGTAACCATCCTTTACTTAGTTGTCAATTTGTGAGACCTATTTTTATTTATTTGTTACAGCTAGCTATATATATAGTATGTATTATACTTTCTATTCAATTAATGAAGCATTATTATTTTTCCTCACAACATTGATATGGTATCAGAGCATTTTCAAGTTCTCTCTTAATTCTTCTTCTTCGTTCTTCTTCTTCTTCTTCTTTGTTTTCAACTTCTCTTTGAAGCTTGAGTAGCAACAATGGCGGATCAAACAACAAACCCCACCAATCCTTACTATTTGCATCCAAATGAGAATCCTGCTCTTGTTTTGGTCCCACCTTCTCTTACTGGATCTAACTACCACTCTTGGTCAAGAGCTATAAAGATGGCGCTTGTCTCTAAACATAGTTGAAGTTTATCGACGGATCTTTGAAAAGTCCATTGCCTACTGATCTTCTGTATCCTGCTTGGGAGAGGTGTAACACCATGGTTCTCTTATGGATCATACATTCATTGTCTTTTTCCATTACACAGAGCATCCTATGGATAGACAAAGCCATAGATGTTTGGGAAGACCTAAGAGAACGCTTTTCATAATGAGACACTCTTCGCATCTCAGATTTGCAAGAAGAGATTATTCTTTAAAACAAGGTGATAAGTCTACTTCTGATTACTTCACTAAATTAAAAATTCTATGGGAAGAATTACTTAATTTTTGTCCCTTTCTTAGTTGCACTTGTGAGAGACCGTGTTCCTGCGAAAAGCTTTTACAAAAATTAAGGAATATCAAAACCATGATTATGTGATTAGGTTCTTGAAAGGGCTCAATAACCAATACACAACTATAAGATCACAGATTATGATTATGGATCCACTACCTTCTATCAACAAAGCTTTCTCATTAGCTATTCAACAAGAAAGGCAATCTTTCCCTCATGGAGTTAATGTTGACTCTAAGGCCTTGGCTAATAGGGTAATTAGGCCTAATACCTATGTGTCAAGACAAAATCAATTTGTTCCTCGATCCAAATCTTTCACTGGTCAAGAAAATTTAAGAAGTGGAAGCAATTTCAGATCAGAAGATACTAGGTATTGTACTTTTTGTGGGAAGAGTAGATACACCATTGAAACATGCTATAAGAAGTACGGTTTTCCTCCTGGTTACAATAAACCTCGAAGTATTCCTTCAATTAACATGGCTCAGACTGGTTTATTGCCAATTCCACAACACTCGGATTCATCTTTTGTGAAAGAGACAAATGCAAGCAGTTTTTCTACTCTCTCATTAACACAAGAGCAGTGTCAAAATCTAATTTCATTGCTGCAAACAACTCAAATGAATTCGAATTTCTTGACAAATCAGTTGCCAAATGCTAGTGTTGCTACAAATGCTGTGACAACACCCTCTGTTAATCTGGTATCCTCTCATGCACCACAATCAGGTATCAACTTTGCTCTCTCATGCTCTACTAAGGTAATTCAATGGGTCGTAGACACAGGTGCTACTGACCATATCACTAACTCTCTTTCCAATTATGATTTTTACCATCACATACCCCCTTTAAATGTCACCTTACCTGATGGTTCTGTAGTAAGCACTAATATTGCAAGTACTGTCACAATTTTGCCTAATCTACTTTTAACAGATGTCCTATATCTACCTTCATTCAAGTATAATTTATTATCTGTTAAAAAATCTACTTCCACACGTCATGTTTGCTTTCATTTTCACCATTCTCATTGTTACATATAGGACCTGCAAACCTTGAAGATGATTGGTATAACTAAGACATGTGAAGGACTTTATGCTTTGAGTAAGCCTACAAAATGCTCTCCTTCAACCTCAACTTCAAAAACTTTTACTACTTGTGTGACTTTTGATCTATGGCATTATAGGTTGGGACACCCCTCACATGCAAGAATGTCCTTATTGAATCCAATAATACCTGATTTTTCTGTAAAGTAAGTAAGCAATTGTGATATTTGTCACTTGGCTAAGCAGAAACACTTATCTTTTCCTGAGAGTACTTCACATACTGCTAGACCTTTTGATTTGATACATGTTGACATTTGGGGTCCCTTCTCAACTCCATCTATTCACAAGCACAAATTTTTTCTTATTATAGTTGATGATTTTACTAGGCACACATGGATTTATCTTATGCATAGTAAATCTCAAACTAGAAATTTGATTCAATCTTTCTTTACTCTATTAAGACTCAGTTTTCTCTTAAGATAAAAATACTTAGAAGTGATAATGGTGTTGAATTTGCTATGCCTCAATTTTATGCTTGTAAAGGTACTATCCATCACACTTTCTGTGTTGAGACTCCACAACAAAATGGCATGGTGGAGAGAAAACACCAGCACATTTTAAATGTTGCAAGATCTTTAATATTCCAGTCACAGTTACCAATGTAAAATTGGTCATATTCTATCATTCATGCTGTTTTCTTGATAAATAGATTACTTTCCCTCTCTTATCCAATAAAACTCCTTTTGACAAGTTGTATAACCAACTACCTATTTTTGATGATCTAAAAGTGTTTGGGAGTCTTTGCTACGCTTCTACTTTGTCGACTCATAGACTAAAATTTGATCCAAAAGCACATAAATGTGTTTTCCTTGGTTTTAAACTTGGAACTAAAGGATTTGTGGTTTTGGACTTAAAAACTAGAGCCATTACCGTGTCTAGAAACGTTATTTTTTATGAGCATGTTTTTCCGTTTAAAAAACCGACTTCCCCTCCCTCATTTTCTTTACCTCAAAATACTACTTTGCCTAACTTTGAGTTGTTTCCCCCATCTACTGAGCATTCTATATCTTTTACTCCCCAACCACCACCCCTGTCTTCTCCTCCCTCTTTGCCATTAATTTCTCCTCCCCAACCTGTTCTTCGTCGTTCTAGCTGAATCCGCACACAACCACAGTATTTGCAGGATTACCATTGCACATTGAACTCCATCTCTTCTCATTTGCCATCTTCTCAAGGTACACTTTATCCCTTATCTTCTGTTCTTATTTATGATTCTCTTTCCCCTTCCCACAAAGCTTTTTCTCTTCAAGTTACTACTAATGTTGAACCCAAAACATACAATCAAGCCATTCAACATCCTTGTTGGAAAGATGCAATGCAATACGAAATTATTGCTTTAGAGCAAAATAACACTTGGAAAGTTACTGATCTTCCTCCCGGTACTAGTGTCATTGGGTGTGAATGGGTCTTCAAGATCAAATATAAGGTTGATGGTACTATTGAGCCCGATTAGTTGCAAAGGGTTTACACAAACTGAAGGTGTGGGTTACTTTGATACGTTTTCTCCTATGGCCAAGTTAACAATAGTTAGGCTATTACTTGCTCTTGTAGCTCAGTATAATTGGCATTTGAAAAAACTTGACGTAATCAATGCATTCCTTCATGGGGATTTGCATGAGGAGGTATACATGGAGTTACCAAAGGGTTTTCGTTCTTCTAAACCCAATCAAGTCTGTCTTTTACAAAAATTTCTTTATGGTTTGAAGGAGGCAAGTCGACAGTGGTATTCTAAGCTCTCTCAATCTCTTATTTCCCTTGGTTATGTTCAATCTCAAGCTGACTTTTTGCTTTTTATTAAGAAGACTCCTTCCGACAACACAATTCTATTGGTGTACGTCGATGATATTATTTTGGCTAGCACAAATCTTAATGAAATTGCTTCTGTAAAGAGTTTTCTAGATATTAAATTCAAGATCAAAGATTTAGGTGATGTAAAATTCTTTCTTGGCTTAGAGGTTACTCGGTCATCTTCTAGTATTTCCTTATCTCAGCGCAAGTATGCTCTTGAAATTCCTTTTTATGTTGGTTTCTTAGCTTCTAAATCCGCTGCTACTCCAATGGATTCTAAATCCAAAGTTTCTTAATTAGATGGAACTCCTCTTGATGATATTACTGCCTATCGAAGGTTGGTTGGCCGTCTTCTTTATCTCACGTCAACCAGACCAGACATTAGCTTTGTAGTGCAGCAACTCAGCTAATTTCTAGCTAAACCCACGACAGTACATTTACAACTGGCACATCGGGTTCTCCGATATATCAAGCAAGCTCCTGGAGCTGGTTTGTTCTTCCCTGCACAATCAGATTCTCAGCTCAAAGCCTTTAGTGACTCTGATTGGCTGGGTGTCACGACACAAGGAAATCCATAACTGGTTTCTGCATTTTTCTTGGTTCTTCTTTAGTTTGTTGGAAGGGAAAGAAATAAAACACAATTTCTAGATCATCCTCCGAAGAAGAATATTGCGCATTGAGTTCTACCACTTGTGAGCTTCAATGGCTCAAATATTTGCTCAATGATTTTTATGTTAATCACTCTCAACCTGCTCTTCTCTTCGGTGATAATAACTCTGCCTTACAACTTGCTGCAAAATCCCATTTTCCATGAATGTACTAAGCACATCGAAATTGATTGCCACTTAGTGCATGAGAAGGTTCATTCTGGACTCATCAAGCTCTTGCCTATCTCTTCTACTGCTCAAACAACTGATATCTTCACACAACCATTGTCAACCCCTATTTTTCAAGCTTTAATCCTCAAGCTGGGAATGATAAATATATATTCTCCAGCTTATTCTTCATGTTATTCTAGCAAATCCATCTGTAAACAAAAACTAGTGTGTAACAATTATACCAAAGCTATGCCTTCTTAGCTGTAGGTTTGTTATAACCATCCTTTACTTGGTTGTTAATTTGTTAGACCTATTTTTATTTATTTGTTATAGCTAGCTATGTATATAGTATGTATTGTACTTTTTATTCAATTAATGAAGCATTATTATTTTTCCTCACAACATTCATACCTATATTGAGATAAAGACTAAATTAATAAAAATATTAATTTTTATTGAAGCAAGCCATTTCTAAATATACATTGTAAAAAAAGTAAAGTTTTAAATTTTTTTTATTATTATTAGTTTGCTACGTGAATGGAGTCAAAATAAATCATATTAGAATTATATATAAGTTCAATTTAAATATAAATTCCGTTGGTTAATAAATATAATTAAAAAATTATTATTATAAAAGATTTTAATTATAAATTTTTATAATTAAGTTATAATTTTTATAATTTAGTATCGGTTAGAAATTTTTATAATCAAAATTATATAAAATTAAATCATTCAATTTTTCATCGGCAAAATTACCCTCTACTATAAACTCAATTGTTTTTACTATTTTTTGGAAAAATTCCTTCTACATTAATTATTTTCCATTTTTTTAAAATCTGGTGATAATTATTTACTTTTATTTTATTTATTTTTAAAAATTTCAAACTATTAATAATGGGGATTACCATTATTTGAAAGCATCGCGCAAACATATATGGACGAAACCAAAGATTTGAATAAGGTAAAGATGAGTGAGAGTCCAAAAAATTTTTTAAAATTAAATATATATAAATAAACATTTAACTACATACATAACTGTTCAAACCTTATGTTCTATAGGACGCACCAAAATCTAAATTCACATGGAAAATGCTCTAAATTAACTCAAAATCAATAGGGGATCTCACTCAAAAACAGAGTTGGATCTGAAATTTACAGAAGGTGCAAATTGATTTGAAGAGAGGCGCTTTGAAAATTTAATTTGCAATGAAATCAACTTCCAATGCAAAACCTGCAGACGTCAAATCATGAATAAACAAAAGCAAAACGAAAACCCATTTGCGCGACTTGGATTTGGATACTAATATAAATATCTTCTTTTCCGTTAACATCTCTCCCTCCCTATAAATACCCATCACAGCCTATTTTTTCTTCTACACAACATCACTGGTACCACGATACAATTATCCTACTAAACATGACCGAGTCAAGCGACTTAATCCCAGGTCTTCCAGAAGAAATAGCTCTCGAGTGCTTAACTCGACTCCATTACTCAACTCACCGAGTTGCTTCCCGAGTTTCCAAACGCTGGCTTCACCTTCTTCAAAGCAGAGAGTTTTACAACCGGAGAAAACTATCTGCTTGTACTTATAAAGCTGCTTGCTTTATCCAATCTATTCCTCTTCAAACGGACTCTAAATCAACGGGGTCACCCAGTTATGGAGTTTCTATTCTTGACCCACTTAGTGGCGCTTGGGAACGAGTTGACCCGGTTCCTGACTATCCCGATGGTCTTCCTTTGTTTTGTCGAGTTACTAGCTCAGAAGGGAAGATTGTAATCCTGGGAGGGTGGGATCCAGTGAGTTACGAACCACTGAGTCACGTGTTCATATATGATTTTACGATTCGGAAATGGAGGAAGGGTAAGAATATGCCTGAGTATCGTTCTTTCTTTGCTGTAGGTCAGTTAAACGGCCGAGTTATTATCGCCGGAGGTCACGAAGAGAATAAGAACGCGCTGAGTTCAGCTTGCGTATACGATGTGAATCAAGACGAGTGGACTGAGTTACCCAAGATGAGTCAGGAGCGAGACGAGTGCGAAGGGGTAGTAATTGGGTCTCAGTTCTGGGTTGTGAGTGGGTATAAAACTGATCGTCAGGGACAATTCGAAAGCAGCGCCGAGTCAATAGAACTCGGAACGAGAGAGTGGAAGCGAGTTGAGGATGTCTGGAGAGGGAGTGGGTCTCCTAAGTCATCCTGTCTCGGAGTGGATAAAGGGGAAAAACTGGTGAGCTGGAGTGGGCCAGACATGGAGGTTAAAGTAGGGACTTGTGGGATCCAGAGTGGTGAATGGGCAATAGTGTCCGGATCAAGTTATCAAGGTGGGCCACAAGGGGTTTACATGATGGAAGGGCAAAATAGTGATTGGAAAAAGTTAAAAGTGCCGAATGAATTTTCGGGGATTGTTCAATCTGGCTGTTTTCTGGAGATATGAAGACTGAGGAGAGCCTATATACTGTGTCCTAGTGAACATCTCCATAAAACTCTTCCCTTGACTTTATGTGCTTTTAACTTCAAATACCTCTGAATGTCATTAAATATTATTGATTTTGAATGTCTTAAAAAATTTTTTGAAAACATCATATATGAACAAAAATACATCAAATATATTTCCAAATTAGCCCAGTTTAAAAAATTCACAACGAAACACAAAATCAACAACATTAACATACAGATGCTAGTCTAATCAGTAAGGACGATCAAGAACATTAACCAGTACACAAACTGAATCAACCATCAACTGTAAACATTATTTCTAAATTATAACTGTCTGGTTCTAGGAAATCTGCCAATCTGCTTATAATAATAATGTATCAAACTCCTGCCAAGAGATTCTGTCTATAATGTTGTTGGCCTCGTACATGTATCCATTACCTAGAGTAGTCTAGGCTCTGGCTCCGGCTCCTACTTGGGGTTCTACTCCGGCTCCTTGGGCCATAAGGAGACCTTGAGTAAGATCGCTCCCTATAACTTCTGCCTCTTGGAGAAATAGACCTGATACATCACAAAAGAAAAAGTATTAATCATAATTACATACCCTTATACCTTATTTTTCAATTTCATCTAACATCAAAGTGGTTGTGATAAAAATGCCATAAATAAAAGATGAAACCATCAATCAACATACCTTGAATAGTGCCTTCGCCTGGGAGAAGGGGAATAGTAACCTGGGCTTTGAGAATAACTTCGTCCATATCTAGGTGATCGTGAATAATGAAGTGGAGATCGCCTGTAGTCATATGACCGACCCCTGATAACAGATTGTATGCATCAATGATCAATGGTGCCAATCTAAGAATTCAACCAAATACTGCAAATAAAACAAGTATCCATCATTACCTTACTCGTTCTCTTGCCCTCATTTCTGCTGGTTTCTTCCTATTTTCCTCCGCAAAGACAACTGTCAGCTCCCGGCCAAATAGAATTTCACCATCCATATGATGCTTAGCATCTGCAGCATCAGCTGGATCCACATATTGGACAAATCCAAAGCCACGAGGCTCCCTGTGCAGCATCCATACACCAAATTCAACAAAAAAAGTGCACATATAAATAAACTGTCTGTGTGCTGACCTCAAAAAAGAGTGCAACTTCCAGTGCATCACGGACGATCATCACAACACTAGTCAACACCTCGTACCATTAAAATAAAAATAATCATGGCCGCTAACCTTGGTGGAGCCATATTTTAATTGAGTTGGATATTCTTCAAGACTTGAACTTCAATCTTGGTGTTCATTAAGGTCATCTTGAACAGTAGTCATATTAGTTGATCGGTGTCTTCAAGTGTACTCTTATTACTTCATTTGTCTTCAGAACTTTCAATAAAAACAACCAAATTCCCATAAACGTTCCCATTAACCGGATGTAGTAATAAGAAACAACCCCATCATCAAATGTTTGTGATAGATATGAGGATGACAGACAAGTTCACAAACTTAACAGTCATCAAGCATGCTAAATTGACAATACCTCATGTTCAAACTACTTAGACCAAAATAGTTTAGGCTTACCCAGTATAATAATCACGAGGCAAATATATATCCTTGAGAGGACCAAACTGCCCAAATGGTCTGCGTAGATCTTCTGGCCTGCCCAAAAATATTATAACAAAAAAAAAAAAAAAAAAAAAAGCTGAGGAGATGATACAAAGCTTGAATAGGCCAGCTTTCAACTGGGGGGGGGTGTATATTATAATGAATTATTAGCTCAGTATAACAATAGTTACAGAAAAACTAGGGTTGAATGCTGCAGGTTTGTAGGTAAAGAAGCTGATAGTGTCTAAATAAAACATAACACCACAAGAACAATATCACGTCCCCAAAATTTTATCATGGATGTTAGGACTTAGGATTTCCTCATAGGAATTCCCTTACCTTTGCAAACACTCCCACCTATGGGACTGAAATTGAAGGGGAGAAGGCCCAGGGAAGGCTTACAGGCTGGAAGTTAGATTTAAAGATCTTCTCAACTTCCAATCATATGTTTTGTTTTCACAAGGGCAGATTTCACCAAATAGATAATAGAAATTAGACAGCAGGATAGCAAAGAGAGTAGACCTGCAGTCATGACGAAGATTGCGAACCAGAAGACTGGTAGGAAGATCCCTAGAACGACCTCCATATCGACCTCTAGGACTAGGACTGCAGCGTCTCCTGCCATAACCCCTAGGTGGTGAAGGACTGTAACTGTAGCTCCTGCCCCTCATTATTTCCAATATCAAAACCTAAAGCCAGCAAATGAAGCCAATACATTAGACATTTTCAAGATCCAATAATTATTTTTTGAACAAAGATACAAAATAAACAAATTCAAAAAGAAAAAGAAAAAAAGGGGCAATCCAAATCTGATGTACACCATCATAAAACCCAAAACTTAATCTATAGTGATTGTTTTACCTATGTTGAAGCCAAAGGAAGCATTCTAAATCTTATACTCCCCACCTGGACACTACTTCTAGCAAACCAAGAAACCTATGTAAATATGCTTTCACCTAAATTATTCCTTTAACAAATTATTAAGAATTTGAATAATCAATCCATAAACAGAGCAATTCTTGTGCTCCATTAGTTAGACATAATTAGCAGGCAAATATGTTGCTTATTCTATTGATCAAAAGAACAAGCATCTAGAATAGCCCCCAACATATTTAAGTATACAAACATCACATAGACCAATCGAAATTACATTATCTCACAATTAAAACAATTCCCAGAAATAAATGTTCAGAAATTTCGAAAATTTAACGGTAAAAACATTCAAAGGGAGCAAAACAACAGAAATACAAACCCTAGATTCCTACAGTCAACAATAACCAAGAGATTAGTAACAGGTCAATGCATTTGAATCGGAATTATATAAAAAAAAAGGAACAAAAAAGAGGAAGAGAGAGCGAAACTTACAGAATCTGATTAGTTCAACAGATACGTTCGCTCTCCTTAGTTCTAACAAACACGGAAAATGGATGTAATGTTTTGTCGATGAACGATTATAAAGTAGCTTTCTTTCAAGTTCGAGAAGTTTCTTATTGCAGTTGATTTATTACCATGAGTCGCAACACGATGTGTGTTCATGCTACTTCTTAGAAATTACCCGTCCGATCCATAGTGAAGTCAATCGACGGCCTTGATTCAAAATTGAATGGGGTGCCAGGCCCAGCCCATCAAAAGTCGAGAAATGGATCGAACAAGCCCGTTAAGGACTAACCCAACCCGGACTAATTGTTCTAGGGCTAGCTCTCGTTCTCTTCCGGCTCTTTCATTTTCTAAAACCCTACAAAACCCTCTCTGACAGTCTGACTCATAAAACGCTAACAGGGAAACATCTCAGTGGTTGATTAACCTGAAAACAGAGGGACGAGCTTCGCTAAGATTTCGAGTTTCTTAATCTAACAGAAAATGGCGGCGTATTGTAAGAAGAAATCTCAGAATAGAAAGTTGAAAGATGGTCCAAAATTTAATAAAGAGTCGAAGAAGCCGTTCAAAGCTAAAAAGGACTCAAGCGACACTGTTCCTTCTGAAGCCATTTCCTTGCAGTTGGAAGATGACGTTCCTGATTTTCCTAGAGGTTCCCCGACTCTAATGTTCTAATTTTCTGCTTGATTCCTGAGAAAACGGAGCTAATACGGAAAACTGTGGCAACTGAAAAAAATTTACTATTCCGTTGATGTTAGATAGTGAATTCACTGATACGAGCTTAACGTAGTCACATAGCCAACACTTGCTTTTCTTAAGGATTGGAAAAAAGGATTTGGACTTTGAAGCATATGTGCGGCATATTTTGAATTGGGATTTAGTTTAATTGAATCATTTGAATGGTTATGTTGCACAAGTTGGTTAGATACTAAAGAAACTTACAATTTGGAACGTATTTTTCGTTAAAGAGAGCTGATTGAAGTCTATGAGGTTCCTTGTGTTTGTATTGCTGATTCTTATATGTATTCAGGTGGAGGAAGCTCACTGAGTCAAACAGAACGCAATGAAATTCGGGCAGAAGCTGATGCAGAATTCGAGGCCGAGGAAAGGGTTTCGGTGATGAAGAAAAAGAGGGGAAAGAAATTGCAAAACAAGAAGCACTTGGAAACTGATGATTTTGGTTCTCTTTTTGGTGAGGGGTTGACTGGAAAACTTCCACGATTTGCAAACAAGATCACATTGAAGGTGTGGAGATGAACCTGAATACTACTGTCTTCCGCTCTCTGTTTGTCTGGTTGGCTGAGGAAAATTTAAGCTTTTTTTTTCTTTGTTCTTTTTAACTTCTGCCATTTGGGTTTACGTTAGGATATATCTGCAACTCAAATTAAGTTAGGTGGTTTTTGGGAACGCAAGGCTTATGGTTCAGTTTTTTGTTCTCGTAAACTAATTGCAGAATTCTTGTTGCCTGCTCAAGTCGTATTTAGGGTAGGGTCATCTCGCAAAATTGGTGATGTTAGTGTAGGAATTCGATTGCAAAGTAAATGGCGTGATTACAATGAGGGAGGAGAACTAAAGCATTGATAAGAAAGTATTTCTGGATTCATTGATGATAAGCAGCAATTGGGGGCAAGCCTAGCATATACTACCAGTGGATGCACTGGCTCAGAAAGTTGAGCATATCCAAGTTGTATGAGTGAATAAAATGAGATTCAGACTCATCTTGACTTGGGTCAAAATGGTGAAGCAAGCTTTAATAGAGTAGTAATAATTTAGCTCCAAACCAAGTAGGATAAAGGGAAAGAATGTATATTGCCAACCTTAACTGGATGAGATTAAAGTTTAACCAGGTTGATTTAAGAGAGAGTGAGTATAACTTTTGAGTGGGATTGTAATTGTTGATTTCTAATCTTTTAATTTTTTATATGGTTAGCTCCAGACAATGTTTTTGTTAAATTACATAGTGTTTGAGGTTGTTAAGTTTAAGGCATTAAGGAAATACCAGCTAGGTGAACCTTTAAATTGGTATAAATATTGTCGTTAATCAGGAGACTAATTAAAGACCATAAAGGTGTACTATTGATCTTCATATGTTATTTTAGAAAAAGAGCTAATTGAAGTGGCCCTTGAAGGGTGTCCTTAGTCTTTTGATGATAAGATCTTAATTAATGTAATTGCTGGATTTGCAGTTTAATGACTTATTGTTCTTAGTCTTTGAAAAAGTTTTTTGGGAAGTATGACCATGATCTACCATTCATCTTGTGAGTGTTGTTCTTATTGTACTTGTAACTTCATTTAGTATGTTTATGCTTTCTTTTCTTTTTTCTTTTTTTTTTTTTTTTGGTACTCAGGATTCATGATGTATGGTGTGTGATAATTAGGTCTTAGCAAGTGTCCAAAAGGTGTAGTTTGATTCACTATGATTTTTTCTTTTGAAATTTTTTTATGACATAGTTGTGAATCAAAACAAACAACTATTGAACATTGATCAAACAATGGATGATAAGCACGCAAATGATACAAGCTAATGTCATATTCACAGTGATCTTATAGGAGCAGCATGAAGTTTTATAGTTGGCAGTGATAATTTGTTATTATACTTTTGAAGAGGAAATTATGAGTATATCTTGTTAATTTTTTGCCTATGAATATACATGCGGCTTTCCATGGGACCATCAGTTATTTTCTCTAGTGATTGATTGGAATTATGTATTAATTTATTTCAATTTAATGCCATCACTTATCAAAGTCAGTAGAGCTGTATTTATAATGATTGTGTTTTATGTCTTTTGTTTTTCCAACTTTGGTTGATCTTTTGAATAGTTCGAGTACAATGTTGGAGATAATTAATTGTCTGAAAATTTTCTTAACCTCTTCCTGATGGGTGCAGAATATTTCCCCTGGAATGAAGCTTTGGGGACTTGTTGCTGAAGTAAATGAGAAGGACCTTGTAATTAGTCTTCCTGGGGGCTTACGTGGGTTAGTGCGTTCAGTTGATGCAGTTGATCCTGTTTTGGGTGATGAAATTGAGGTGCTAAAAGCTCATATAGAGTCACTACCCCCCCAAAGAAAAAAGAAAAAGAAAAAATGGTTTGAAAAATTCAATGTCATTTTAGCATATATTGGTCAATAACTTGTTTGCTTCCTTTTGCCATTTTCCTTCTTGCAGGACATTGAACGTAATCTCCCAAGTATATTCTACACTGGGCAGTTGGTTTCATGCACTGTGTTGCAGTTGGATGATGATAAGAAAGATAATGGCAAAAGAAAAATCTGGCTTTCTTTACGGCTTTCATTGTTGCATAAAGGCTTTGCATTAGATGCTATTCAGGAAGGGATGGTATGAAAATCAAAATGACTGAAATATGATTTATGCTATTCAGGAACGTAATCTGATGTCGGATGATGAACACTGTAATTATGTGAGGGCATGTTAACATTAGGCTGTTTGTTTACCGACAAAAACCTTACTAGAAAAAATTAAAAATAATTAAAAAAATATAATGTATTAGATATAAATGGTCTAATAAGAGCTAGAATTTTCAGAAATATTATTGTTATTGCTTCAACTCTCATTGCCAAAAAAGTGGGTCCTGCTCTAATAGCCCTGAAACAATTAGATACTTGAATTAAGATATTCTTTTATTGTCTTTGACTTGCTGGTTGTCTAGGTTAAGCAATTAAGTTGGGTGCCATAGACTGATTACTCTGTCTTGTGTAAATAGCTTGGTCTAGGTAACTTACAGTGGTTTGGAGAGTTTATTTATTGAGCTTGTCCAACATGTCCAGCAAGTATGCAGCCTCCTGATTTATATTCATGGAATCAATCTTATGTATGAAATTGGTTTAACCCTGCTGTTTACCATAATATATCATGATTAACATCCTAAAATGTGTTGTGAAGTATCATGAGCTGAAGGTACATAGGAATGTCATTTGTCTCATGTTGTGTGTGATATCCGCGTATGATGTCCATTCTGTTATCTTAATTTTTTATCGGATGAATGATTGATGGAACAATGATATCTTTAGCAACCAGCAAAACACAGCAATTAAAAAGTAGAAGGGGAAAATATTTAACAGCTACATCATGGTCCTTACAAATTTGAGCTTGTATTTTAACAAACTCTCTGCATTATTGTTTCATATGCTTTAGCAAGTAAAAAACATAGTATTAACTTAAGGTATATTCAATGAGACTTGTGGATTAAGTTTGTCCATAGGATCGGAAAACAGGCCTTATATTGAAACATTGATGTGGTGAACCAAATTCGCTTGTTTATCTTTCTAAGAGAACATCGAACTAAAAATCCTAATGATTTTGTTTGTTGAGGGAAATCTCTGTATGTCTAACCTGCTTCAAACCTCATCAAATAGTGTTTGAAATCTCCCCCCCACATCACCATCAATATTTCTTGACCTAGAGGAGAAGAAAGCAAAAGCAATAATCATATCTACAAGCAAAATATTGGGTTGTGAAGGCGACAGCCAGATTTCAACTGTGGAAAAAGGATTTGTAGTCCTTGCTTTATTAATTTGCCATGTGGAAATTCATTTCGAAATGTTCTTTTTAAATGTTTAAATAGTATATTTTTGCTATTATCTTTTGAACCTTTCGGTTGCATTGAAAGACATAAACAATTTAATTACCATCTGTCAAAGATGGTAACCACGTCTGTTTGTTTTCCATGGGAACTACCAAGGATATGATGTGTTCTTCCTTTATGCATAGGCCTTCCTTAATTTTTCTAATCGTGCACTGTTCATTGTTGCAGGTTCTCACGGCATATGTCAAAAGTGTCGAAGATCACGGCTATATTCTTCATTTTGGATTGCCTTCTTTTATGGGTTTTTTGCCAAAGAACAGCCAAAATGGTAAAAAATAAGTCTTTCCTTTTATGTCACCATTTTCATAATCTACTCTCGGTACTACTTTATGTATTTGAACCGACAGGGTGCTTGCTTTTGGTTATCTTCTGCTTTTCTTCTTATACAGCACTCTAATTGTAATTTTATAATGCTTGTATGAGTACATATTCTTGTCTATAGAGGGAAATAATTCTACTGTTGATCCTCATTATCTTTTGAGCTTAGCTGTGGGAAAAAATTGTGAGAACCTTTGAAGCATATGAACTCTATTTGTTGTTCAATAAGAGCAATATAGACCTGAACATTGTGAAAGCTAGAATATAAGCCAGAGACCTCGAAATTGAAGGTATTTAATGAAAATATATATTATTCATAACCTCATAAGCTAAGAATGATTACCTCTTAGCTAAGAAGCTTAACCTGCAAGAGTACTGGTATTGCTACATGGCTAATTATCTTCCCAAATTCCAGCTTCTGCCAGCAGAAGATTTCTTTTAGCCTTATAAAGTGTTTGTTCTATTTCTGGCGTCTCTTCTCACAAACATATATTTGAGGATGGATATAAAATGGTTTTTGGAAAACTCACAGTTATTATTTATTTTTTAGTCTTTAGTTTCGTTTTCTTGTTTGATCCGAACATTGAATATCATTGGAGACAAGTTAAAGCAAAAAAGTGTTTGGTTGCAAGTTTTCAAGAGAAAGAAAGGTTCTCGGGAACTTAGAAAATGGTTGTTCTGAGAACAGAGTTGTTTTCTAGAGAACCAAATTTAAGAAATAAGAACTAAATAAGACTTGCAGGGGCACCTGGGGAATGTCCTCTATGATTCTTGTAGACAGTGGAAGACGTTTACCTAATTAGAATTTAGGCATCCTATTTAGGACATTGTTTGTTTGATTCCTTTTTTCATTTTGCTTCATTCGCCAACACATGGTTACATCAGAAGTCACTTTTACATCAACTCTTGCCTGATATCTCCATCTCCATATAATCACATTTGATGTTCATTTTAAATATCTTACCCGAAGGACAAAGAGATTAAACATCCAGCGCTGCAAGTTGGTTTTGAGTGTCCTATTGAAAAGACTAGTACCTAGCAATGTTTCATTTTATGCATTCTCGTTCTTCAATTGATTGTCTCTTAGGAATTCTAGGAGTCTGGGTGATGTTGACTCTTTCAGTGCAGCTTCTTCTGCCCTATGCTTTATCCTGAGTTCTTTGGTTTGTGTTTAGCATAGTTGGATATGGGCATATGGCAATAAAGTATGCTAGCAACCCCGAGGCACATCTGTATAGGAGAATTTCCTGGACATTTTTTTTCATGCACTGTTTATTCTAAAGAACAAATTAATTAGAAAAAATGATGGTGAAGTGCCTATTTGCTTTAATGCAGCTATTGTTTATTCACTGAGTGGGTCTTGCCCCCATGAAGTAGCATTGCTTGACTGTGACAATTTGAGTCATTTGGGAAGTTCAGATGCTATTATTTTATGCTGATGTTACAGGCTTTAAGCTTTGATTTCTTGCACTTTCCACATGCATGACACAGGCACAGACAAATATGAAGAGACATGAGATATAATGCTTTTAGCATCATCTAATTCTTATAGTAAACTCTTCCTATGATTGTAGAGAACACGAACTCTAAAGTGAAAACAGGGCAACTGTTGCAAGGAATTGTTAGAAGGATTGATAAGACTCGTAAAGTTGTTTATCTAAGTGCTGATCCAGATGCAGTTTCTAAATGTGTGGTATGCTAATGTTTTCTGATCACTTTCTTTTCTTTCTCTTCCTCTTTTTTATGTGTTGTGATTGTTGAATTCTTGTGCAGATGAAGGATCTTAAGGGAATTTCAATTGATCTTCTTGTTCCGGGCATGATGGTTAATGCCCGTGTACAGTCCACCCTTGAAAATGGGATTATGTTGGCATTCTTAACATATTTCACTGGAACTGTAAGTTTGCTGTGATCTTGTCATAACACCTAATCATGTCATATTGTGGAATCTAGATTCAGTCATGGGTAACTAGCATTTGATTTTGATTACTGCTTTACATCTTCAAATATTTGTATGTTTGCTTTTTATCTTTGTTTTACAGGTTGATATATTTCATTTGCAAAATGCTTTTCCCACTTCAAACTGGAAAGATGATTACAACATTAATAAGAAGGTGTGTAATTAATTTTACTCTCTAACTGATCTTGACACATGTGACTCTGTTGATTATCTCAATAATACAATATTAATATTTTGCTCAATGTTTTTCATTCAAAACATGTAGTCTGCGTATTAATTGTTAGATGTTGTGGGTAAACTGCAATTTGGCTTCCTGTAATGTCTCTTTCATTGTGGTCTTTTACTGTATTATTTGCTTCTAGTTTGTCATGTAGGCTAGACATTGTTATGCATGTTTAATTTATTACCCGTATAATTGCCAACAATTTCTGCTGCAACATTACTAATATTCTGCTGGTTTGACTCTCATTTTGATCTAGGTCAATGCTAGGATATTATTTATTGATCCCTCTACTAGAGCTGTTGGTTTGACTCTCAATCAACACCTGGTCCAAAATCAGACCCCTCCAATGGTAAGTCTAGTAGATTTTTATGGAAATATTTGTATATGGTCATTTAGCCTTGAAAATAGATCTTTAATGATGACGTGGTCAGATTCTGGAGCTGGAAGTAAGTTGGTTTTTTTGGAAATAGGAATTAAATGGAGTCACCAATAGAAATTTAATGGAGCTCATATTATGGTTCAATTCAAGGCTTGGTTGTGCTGACAATTTCTTAAACATTTATTATAGGTTTGACCTGTATATTGCTTCTTGAGGTCTCTGCATATGGGGTTCTGGAGGATACCTAGTAATTTGGTGCTTAAGGTTATTCTTGTTTGTACTAGAGCTTCTGTAGGGTTGTATGCCTTTTTTTTTTTACTCAGTTGGCTCCACTATTGATGTTCTGATGCTCATACATTTTTAAAGCTTTCTTAGGCTTTACTTTTTAGTTTCAAATGAGGTTCCCTTTCTCCCCTTCCCTGGAACTGATGACCGATTTAAAATGCAGCCTGTTAAAGTTGGAGATATTTATGAGAGCGCAAAAGTTGTTAGAGTAGATAAAGGCTCAGGTCTTCTGCTTGAAATCCCCTCAACTCCAGTGACAACTCCAGCTTTTGTTAGCGTATGATCTCTCTCACTCTCTCTCTCTCTCTGTGTATATATATATATATATATAGTGTGTGTGTGTGTGTTTTCCCTTAAATTATCTCAAATCATTTGGATCTTTTACTTGATTGTTGGCGAATTAAAATTTTGTGATCAACTACAGATATCTGATGTAGCTGAAAGTGAAGTAAGGAAGCTTGAGAAAAAGTTCAAAGAAGGAACTAAAGTTCGCGTCCGAGTTCTTGGATTTAAGCATTTGGAAGGCCTTGCTACGGGGATTTTGAAGGTTTTCTGCTACCTATTCTATTAATATTACATTTCCTTCAATATTCCCCTGGAGTATACTGCTGTTGAATGTGATGCACCTATAGTAAAAACGATCCTTTTTGTCAACTGGTTGTAAGACTTTGTTGAGATACTTGCAAACATGTAAAATGCTCCTTTCTCATTGCATTGCTTAGACACATACCTATCTCAGGCTGGGAAGCCAATTGATTTCAAGTATTTAGTCAACTAAAAGTGGGTCAATATTTGGCAATATTATTTTATTGGTAATGAAGCTAGTTCAACAATATTTCCTTGATTCGGATGTCATACACCTCAGTGCAAGTATCCTAGTTGTCAGTGGACTTATTGAGTGGATCTCAGATTTCCTAGAAATAAAACCTGGTTCTGATCTCTTGGGAGATTGATCTCCATTTTACTATTGCCTGGCCTTGCAGAAGATACTTTTCAAAGCAGAGTTTTCATGTAAAGGGTGCATTATGGAGCAAACAATATATATTTTTTTCTTTTTAAATGTTGCATTGAGTCTTTTAAGTTAACAATATTCTACTATATTTCTTCTTGCAACTGGATTCCTTATTCTTGATCGTTAACTTGTTTTAACTACCTGGATCCTTATTCTGTAATCTATTCTGTTTATGGGGAAATTCCAATGGGATTTGTTATAAAAATTACTTTATCATCACTTCAGGCTATTTGTTTTAGACTTTCTCTCAGCATTTTGCATCTACCATTTGATTTTGTTCTCGCTTCTTGCTAC
Organism: Jatropha podagrica; assembly: GCA_947857235.1. Classification (NCBI taxonomy): domain Eukaryota; kingdom Viridiplantae; phylum Streptophyta; class Magnoliopsida; order Malpighiales; family Euphorbiaceae; genus Jatropha; species Jatropha podagrica. The sequence goes on along the minus strand of CANUEP010077275.1, from coordinate 12,683 downwards.
TGCATCTGTAGATCTACTTTGGATTGACTGAAGAATGTCAAATAATTCGAAATTGCCCTTTGCGGGTGCTGCTTCTACTTTTCTATGCTCTGAGTTGATTATTCCAACTAACAATTGTTCAATGATCAAATAAATTATTGCCTTTAACTATCCGAGATTATCTTTTTCTATGCTTTCATTTGTTGTCTCACTGGTTTTAATTGTGCAGGCAAGTGCTTTTGAAGGTCCTGTGTTTACCCACTCGGATGTCAAGCCTGGGATGGTTATAAGGGCCAAAATCATAGCCGTTGACAGCTTTGGCGCTATAGTGAAATTTCCTGGTGGTCTGAAGGCACTTTGTCCTCTTAGCCATATGTCTGAATTTGAAATTACAAAGCCTAGAAAAAAGTTTAAGGTCACGACCTAAAACAGTTGCTTTTAGCTTACTTTTGTGGTGGATGCTATAAATGATGGCTAATCTTGTAGTTGTTCTTTTGACTCGTGTCAAGGGCGTTTAGCTAATGTCTATTGCTATTCAGGTTGGAGCTGAAATGTTGTTCCGTGTGCTTGGTTGCAAGTCCAAGAGAATAACCGTGACACACAAGAAAACTCTCGTATGTTCTCCTCGGACAGCTATGTGCTTTTCATAAATAAGTAGACCCTTATGGAATGTACAAATGTTTAATTTATTATAAAAAAATTCATTGCATTTGCTGTGATTACTACTATCTGCAGAATTTTTTCATTTTCATGTTTTTTTCATCTTTGCTTCCGCTTCGCATGTTCTGGGTAAACTATCTTGTCCTAGGTTCTATATTTCTCTGATGCTCACCTACTTGCCTTCAGTATTAGTTGTTGCCACTCTTACTAATTATTTCTGATGTATAGATACTTTTGTTTCTGATTTGGCAGGTCAAATCAAAACTTCCTATTCTTGGCTCATATGCAGATGCAATGGACGGGCTAATAACACATGGTTGGATAACAAAGATTGAAAAGCACGGTTGCTTTGTCCATTTTTACAATGGAGTTCAAGGATTTGCTCCCAGGCTAGTCTCTAAATGTCCACCTTATATTTTTGCCAATCTCCTTAATTATACCTAACCAAGAAGAATGTACTTGTTATGTTTGTTCATTACAATAAATGTGCACTGATTGTGTGTTCAACAATGCATTTGAGTGTGTTTCATTTGCATGGTTTGCAAATATGTTTAATTTTTCCCTTTTGAGGTTCTCTTATGTTAAGTATGGATGGCATAACATTTAGTTGGTATAAATGAAGGATCCTAATGTCTCCTTTAGCCATTAATGTCTTTTCAATTCAATTAATGATGTCATATTGTTGGTTTATTTTAGCACTAAGTTATATTCCTATTTTCACTGATAATTGAAGATTGGTGATTGATGATTTTTGTTCTGTGACAGATCTGAGCTTGGATTAGAGCCAGGATCTGAGGCAATTTCAGTGTATCATGTTGGACAAGCAGTCAAATGCAGGGTATTGAGTTCTATTCCTGCTTCACACCGGATCAGCCTTAGTTTCAAAATGAAGCCCACAAGGTTTGCTTGTTAATGAAATTATTGCTTCTCATAGCTGTATGCCTGTCTCTATTATTTGCTGGAATCTTCATGCAATACGACATAAATCTTGTAGCTGTTGACCTTAGTTGACTGTTAAAATACAGTTGTATTATGTTATTTCTTAAATGTCTGTTCTAGGATGGAATTTTTACTTTTTTGCCTGATAAATGGCTGCTCTCAAAATTTTTTTAGGCATTCATCTGTATCCTGCGAGAAATTACACTGTGATTACTGTTGTAAAGTTATCATATTGATTTAGGATTTCAAAATGACAGTGTTTGTGAAGAAGAAGCTATAAAGTTGGGCAGTGTTGTTGCGGGAGTTGTTGAGAAAGTAACTCCTGATTCTGTGATAGTATATCTTAAAGCCAAAGAATACATGAAGGGTACAATCTTGACTGAGCATTTGGCTGATCACCATGGTATTGATCCTAGCCTTTTGTGGATTTTATCATTAGGACTTGTGTTTGTCAGTGTCCAATTTGGTTTTCTATAATTTCAGACCAAGCTGCTTTGTTGAAGTCGATCATGAAGCCTGGGTATGAGTTTGATCAACTTCTGGTCTTAGGTATGTTTTGACTAATTGCCATAAATTTTTGCTTTCTGACGGATTTGTATCATTTTTTTGTATAAGATTGTCCAACATCTAATTTGAAATCCTTTTTCTTTTGGGGTATAAGAAACTGAAATGAAAAGAGATGGCCCGAAGAATTATATGCTCATCATCATTCCCGCTTATAAATCTTTACGGAGATTTGCAAGTTCACATTTTCCAAAACAATTCCATTCAAATACGTATTGTATGAAAGTATTCTTTTCTTGTCTTTGCTATCACCTTTTGCTTACGAGGCATTAGAAGTATGGAGATGCCTGGTGCTGACTTCCAGCATGATTGGGGAGCTTTACCATTTTTTTCCTCTTGAACTTGTGTTCCAGAAACATGAGTATTTCTTGTCCTCATCTATTTATTTTTGTTCTCTTTTCTTATTCTTTAAGTTCTGGGTGAATTCCTTTCCAATAAGAAAATAAGCCTCCTAGGATATTCTACTTTTGTCTTCACCATGGCCTATGTAGGGGTATTTGTACGTGCATATTGTTAGGATTGAAGCGTTAGCTTGTGGGAGTTGACCCTTGGGGCTGTAAAATACTCAAAATTGCATAATATTGGTTCAATTTTCGCTTACTCAAATCGTTCCTTGGGATCATCACTTATCAAAGATATAGAGCTCAATTTCAAATTTTAGTTTTGATTATTTAAATGGAGAATCTCTATCAACATTAATTTGATTGAAAGCTTGTGAATAGCTCTAATAAATATTTTTAACATAGTTTATTTAAAAAATTTTACTGATTGGAATGCTTTATTTTAAAGTTCATAAAAGTAACTATATAATAAGTTCATATAAAATAATTTGAACATATTGTCCATTGATCTACGTTATTGAGATAAAGAAAATATTTTTATGATTTATGAATTCTATTTCAGTTAGCAAACTGTATTTAGCTAGTAAAGGTTGTGAATAAGCTCAATCTCTCCTCCCAATTTACATCATATTACAACTGTGCAATTTGTATGCTCTTTCTCTCTTTTCCTTGTTCTTCACAATCTGCTCAAGGTCAGTTTTGCTATAATTATAATCAGTGCAAAGGGAGTCAAGCCCTTGCTTAAATACACCCTATTGGACAAAACCTGCCAATTCATATGAGCTTTGTAAAGCACCTAATGCTTTGGGAATTTGAAGCTATTCAGAAGTAAAAAGGCCTCATTTTTCCTGATTTTTCCCTTGATAATTTGCTATTGCTATGTGCAATTCTGTAAGATTGTTTACAGTAAGAATGATATAGAAATTAATTATTTGGAAATATACGAATGCATTACTGTAGATATTGAGGGCAACAACTTGATTCTCTCTGCAAAATATTCTCTAATCAACTCAGCTCATCAGCTTCCTTCTGAACTCAATCAGATTCATCCCCAGTCAGTAGTCTGTGTGAGTATTACAGGTTTCCTGCTTATATTTGCCAACCATATTTGCAGGAATATCTTATCAGCATCAATTAGATTCTTAAAATTTTCGTATAGTATAATTTAATTTTCTGCTTTCATATGTATGGATTTATTTGTGTGGACCAGGGTTACATTTGTAACTTAATTGAAACTGGCTGCTTTGTTCGATTTCTTGGGCGTTTGACTGGTTTCTCCCCTCGAAGCAAGGTAAATTTTGTTCTTTATCATCATTTATATAATGAGTGCCCTAGATTTCGAGAGGCATGCTACAATTTTTTATGCATATAGTAAGGAGCTATGCAACTTTATATGGTTCAAGCTTTTAGGTGAGGGTCCAGCATTAGGTTTTATAGCTGTCATGCTGCTTATTTATTTCAATAAATAAATGCATGGACACACAATGTTTAAGGCAAGTAGCCTGTTCTTAATAATAATTGTGTAAATACAAGACGTTCATTCTGTTGCCATTATAAGTAGGAAGCTTGATAAGGCAGAACAATGTAATACTTTTTAAAAGGTGCATCGTTAGCCTATTTTAAATTGTTTTCTTCCCATTTTTCAGGCAATGGATGACCCGAGAACACAGCTTGCGGAATCCTTTTATATCGGACAGTCTGTTCGGAGCAATATAATTGATGTTGGTCAATTAACTAATACTAAAGTTTCCAAAATTATGACTTTGAGCTTTTAGTGAATTTTAATTTGATGTCCAGGTAAGTAGTGAGACGAATAGAATAACACTGTCTTTGAAGCAGTCAAACTGTTCATCTTCAGATGCATCCTTTCTTCAAGGATATTTTTGTCTGGAGGATAAGGTAAAATCACTGTGCTGTATTTGTTATACTGTTTTTTCATTATTGTACAGTTATTTATAATTTAAAAAGCTGGAATCTCATCTTTTCACTGGCACTTCTGTTAGCTTTTGCTTATTATTGAAAAAAGAACGCGTTACATGTTCTAACCTTTTCTTCTTCTTCTTCTTCTTCTTCTTTTTTTTTTTTTTTTTTCTATTCTCTTCTTTTCTTCAGATCGCCAAGCTACAATCTTTAAACTCCAAAGGACCTAACTTATGGATTGATGGATTTAACATTGACAGTGTCATTGAGGCAAAAGTTCAGGAGTCTAAGGAAGTTGGTGTTGTTGTCAGCTTTGAAAAATATAATGATGTTCTCGGTTTTATTGCACATCATCAACGTAATTCTTAAAAAAATATTTTTTCTATACTTTTTTGGCTTAATTCTCTTTCAACTGCTAAGCTCTCATGCATCATAATTGCAACAGTTGGTGGAATGAAAGTAGAAACAGGATCTACAGTTCGAGCTGCAGTCCTTGATGTTGCAAAGAGAGAACACCTTGTTGATTTATCTCTAAAGCCAGAGTTTCTTGATAAATCTGAAGATAAGGGTTCTACCAACCAGAGTAACAAGAAGGTTAAGCCTTGAATCTTACCCCTCTATGTTTATGTTTCTGTGCATTTGATTCCTGATTATTATAATAGCCAAAAAGAGTGGGAGAAAAAGGATAAAACAAAGAAGAGAGGGTAGGAAGTTTAAGAATTGATATTAGCTAAAACAGTTCTTTTTGGTTTTATAACAACTATAAAGTGGGTGTGAGATCAGAATTTGGTCAGTTAAGTAAACCGGTGAAGGTAGTTTGTAACTAGTTTAAACCATATCCGGATCAAGTTGGACCTTTTTGATTTCAGTTTGGACCTTAAATTGAACTCGTATGCATTACAAGCTTCTCTCATTTATTGCACTTTTACTTTTTGTTAAATGATGCAATCAATATGTTAGAAAAATGCTTTAGCAAACAATTGAAGAGGAAATTGATATTAACACCAGAAATATCAAAACAATATAAGTCTTCTTAAGTAACATTTTAAGCATTATAATGACAAATCATAATAATATATAAATGCAATGTTGTATTCAACTCAATAGTTATTGGCATCCAAAGAAGCTGAAATCTAAGTATCAAGTTATGAAATTTCATTTTGGTTTTGTTTTTGTTGGATTTGAATATCTTCAAAATATGTTAGTTAAGTTTGTTGGTTCTTGCCAAGAACCACATAGATGATAAAAGCACGAGTCTTTAATTGGATTAGCTTGAATTTATCTGTTTTGATTTAATTTTTGTTCACCCTTTTCAACGATTAATTTTTCATGGTGGCTTGTTTATACATTGTTTACTCTTTGGCAAATATAGATTCCAAGCTTTTTTTTTTTCCCCTGTTTTTGTATGTGTTTTTGAAATATTAGGTCCATTTTTCTTTGAACAACTATTGGGTCTTCTTTACACCATTGATTTCATACTGGTTCCCAGAAACGCAAAATAGAGTCTAGGAGCTTGGAGGTGCATCAGACTGTAAAAGCAGTTGTGGAGATCGTGAAAGAGAACTACTTGGTGAGTGTTTTCTTTCATATGATAGATTGCTGCAAATAACTCGTAAATATCTTCATGCTCATCTGCTCTGCTGAAAGCAGGTTCTTTCAATTCCTGAGCATAAATACGCTATAGGTTATGCATCAGTATTGGACTACAACACGCAGAAGCTTCCGCCAAAACAATTTCTTAATGGACAAAGGTGGGAATATTTTTTATAATTAGTCTTTAACAACATATATTCTCCTTTATAATTAGTCTTTAACAAACTCCATTCCTTCAAAATATTCTACCATATAATTTTGGGTGGAAAAGAGGGGGAGGAGATGTGAAGCTCTGTGTTTGTGCTTGTGTTTTTTTTTTTTTGGGTGCAAGGGTTCTAGTAACATTTTATATTGCAACTCCGCAGGAAACCTTAATTTGTCTCATATATTTCTAATAATTTTCCCATTGTGATCCCTCTTTTATCATTAATGCACTCTTTGAGCAAAACAAGAGAGAATATTTTGGCCAAGCAGTAGGATGGTAACTGCCCTTCTCTGTCCTTTGACCTGCTACACCTGTAAAACATACTCATTGTATTTTAGGTTTCTATGGCTACTTTTCTTTGTTTAATTATGGTTTTGCTAGTGTATGTTTGGACTTTGTCGAGCATGTGTCGCTAACATTAGTAGTGTGTTCATTTTCTGCTTTACAAGTGGGCGTCCAATTTATATGGGTCTATTTGATGCAGTGTCGTTGCCACTGTTATGGCACTTCCAAACCCTTCTACTTCAGGGAGGTTGCTTTTGCTTCTGAAATCGATTAGTGAGATAACTGAGACATCCAGTTCAAAGAAGGCAAAAAAGAAGTCTGGCTATGATGTGGGATCCCTTGTTCAGGCAGAGGTAATGAGCTTTTGATTGCTGAATGTATTTATTTACTTCGTGGACTAAAAAAATAATGTTGATTAATGTTTTTTCTGTCAGATAACTGATAAAAAGCCTCTTGAAATAAGATTAAAGTTTGGTATTGGTCTCCGGGGAAGGATTCACATAACTGAGGTGAAGTCTCTAAATAACTTGGATATTCTTCCTATGTATTTATTTGAACAACATTTGCGAGCTTCTTGCTCAAATGTTTTCTCATTTTGGGGGTTGTCTTTTAATTTTCATTTTTGTCATGGACAGGTAAATAATGATTGTGTCTTGGAAGATCCATTTGCTAACTTCAGAATTGGCCAAACAGTGACTGCAAGGATTGTTGCTAAGGCTAGCAAAGTAGAGAATAAAAAAAACAATCTGTGGGAGCTGTCTATTAAACCGAAAATACTTACAGGTAGAGTAACAATGTGGTGAAATTTATTTTGCATTGCCTGGCATGAACTTTGCTTTTCTATTCTGCCCCTCACATAATCCCTGGGACAGCACTTCCTCTCGTCAGTCACTTGTTATTAGGCTATCAACTATAACTTTTTGTAGCCTGTATAGTTTTCTGCAGTAATATAGAATGTTATACATGAATTATCTTTTTAACTTTTCGTACTCTCTAATGATCTCCATAAGTAAAAAAATGAATCAATTGCTGGACCTTGGTGAGGGATGGTTCTAGAAATACAATATCAATTGCTGGACATAACTTTTGGTATGTTATTTTCTTACCATATACTGCATCTGCAGTATTTGCAAATCATATTTTTACTTTTGCTCCCACATTATATATCACGACTGGGAACATGTCTCTTGGGATTATGAATCCATAGGTAGCAGGCAGCAACATCTAATACAAGAATAATTTAGTTTTCTTATTGTAGCCACATCTCTGAAGAATAATTTAAATCCTTTACGCTCTGACAAGATAGAATCTGAAAAAGCTACCTATCGGATGACATAGTAACAATTGCTGCCACGTTAAAGCACCATTAAAATTTTGTAACATAAAGGGTGCTGTTATGGAATACCATGTCAAGGCTAAATTCTAAAGCATGTTTGAATACCACCATTGTCTAGGGTGTCTCTCTCTTCCCCAATTCCCCTCCACTCGAATTCATGACAATCAAATTGGTAATATCAAATCATAGAAAACTTTGAATGATAATCAGACCTTGGCCCCTTCATTGATGTATTCTTGAGGCCTGCCCATGTTTGTGATACATGATTTGATAAAAATGATTTATTTCTCTATCTAACTTACTGGGATTCATTTTTCATGGTTTTGCTTATTTTTGGATCAGGAATTTAGTTGTGAAATATGTTTTACTTGTTGATATGTAACCATGACCTGTTATTCCTTTTGGGTATCCAATTCAATGCAGATTACAATGAACCAGTGGACAAGCTTGTGTCTGAAGAGCTTGAATTTAGTTCTGGACGATGTGTTACTGGTTATGTGTATAAAGTGGACAGTGAATGGGCCTGGTTAGCAATATCTCGACATGTAAATGGACGACTTTTTATTCTTGACAGTGCGCATGAACCCAGTGAACTTCAAGAATTCCAGAAACGCTTTCTCGTGGGAAAGGCTGTTAGTGGCAATATTCTAAGTTATAACAAGGAAAAATCACTGTTACGCCTGGTGCTACGTCCATTATGTGATAGTACACATGATGGCAAGGCTCTAAATAAGGATAACGGGAAAAATAATGCTCCTCATGATACTGCTACTGCTCATATACATGAAAGAGATGTCATAGGTGGCAGAATTGCCAAAATACTTCCTAATATTGGCGGATTGCTTGTGCAAATTGGTCCCCATTTACATGGCAGAGTTCATTATACTGAACTTCAGGATTCATGGGTGTCTGACCCATTATCTGGATATCATGAAGGGCAATTTGTCAAATGCAAGGTCCTGGAGATCAGGCAGTCATTGAGGAACACTATTCACATTGATCTGTCACTGCGCTTCTCTTTAGACGGCATGGCTGGTCAAAATTCAGCAGATCTCTCAAAGAAATTGTATGTCTTAGACGTCTAATTATTTTGACAGTACTAAACCATTTGGCATATTCATGTTGATGAAACTTGCTCTTAGGCATAAATGATTCTCCCTATAAACAGTTTCATGATTTTATAAAATCATGAGGCCAGTTTGCTCGCTGTATGACTCCTAAACATAGAATTTGGTAGCGTAAACTGCGTTATGCTGACACAGCTGATATATGAAAAGAAAAGTCTTGTTGGCATCCATAACTAATTTTTTGGCATTGCATTGGTAGATATATTGCTGCAGCTGTGTTCTGTATTTGCTATTGTACAATTTGGTTGAGTTATCATGTAATGAACTTGATATCAACCGCAACTGAAGCTTTATGATCCATAACAAATATGCAGGAAAATCCAGGATATTCCTTATTTTGTCATCTTGTATTTCTGGGTATAGATTTTGATCTCTAGATATTCCCCAAGAAAAAGCTTGTCTGATTTAGTGACAGTTAGAACTATTAGAACTTTGTTTAATTTTGTTTCATGGCTTTCCTAATTTTATTAGGGTTTCCCATTAACCTTTTTATTATGTTGTTGAATATGGTGCAATGTGATTTCCAGGGATGCTTCTACCGAGCATGTGGAAAAGATAGAGGATCTTCATCCTAATACAATCGTACAGGTACTAGACAATACTTTTTTTTCCATATTGTCTAATATGGTTGTTTGTAATTATTTTTATGGCTTCGTCATCTCAATAAGAGGTTATCATATCAAAGGTATTATTTGTTGATCGTTTGAATGTTGCAAATTAATATATGTGGATTCCTTGTATTAAATGCTTAAGCTATCATGCCTCATCTTTAAAGCCTTGCATATTTTAACTTTATATGCTTTGCATTAAGGGCAATATGTTTTGATTCAAAATTTACTTTGTGGCCAGAATGTGCTTGTGTCAAAACTGCTCCCTTTTTAGCACAGATATATTGATATAGTCGATGTGTCAACAAAAGAAATGTATTTTTGAGATGAATTGGTGTGGAATACTAATACGGTCATCAGTAATGTTGAAACCTTTTGAATGTTGAACGTCAGTATATCTAATAAGCAATACCATGAAATAAGGAAATTAATGATATATACTACAGGGTTTCACAATTATGGCTGTGAAACCTTGTGTTGGTTTTCTATAGAGAGAATTTTCTATTGATCTAATTAATTAAGAATGGTTACATATCTATTTATACATGAGAAGTATAAGCAAAATACTTATGCTACCCTTTACATTTAATATTGGGATTAACACATACAAAACCTACTAGACAACATTCCCTCTCAAGTTGGCGCATAGATATTAAGCGTGCCCAACTTGCACACTAATTTCTGAAAGATTTTGCTACTTAGCCACTTAGTGAAGATATCCGCTAATTGATTATCTGATGTCACATGAGTGAGTTTTATGACACTTTGGTTGATTTTCTCTTTTATGAAGTGTCTGTCAATCTCAACGTGTTTCATTCTATCACGCTGAACTGGATTTTGAGCAATGCTAATAGCAGCCTTGTTATCACAGAACAAGGTTGAGGCTCCAAACTCCGAGAGTTCTAATTCACTCATTAACTTTCTCACCCATAACATCTCACAAACTCCTAGAGCCATGGCTCTATACTCGGCTTCTGCGCTTGAACGAGCTACTACATTCTGCTTTTTACTCCTCCAAGTAACTAAATTTCCTCCAACAAATGTACAATATCTTCAAGTTGATCTTCGGTCATCTAGAGATCTAGCCCAATCTATATCAGTATAAGCCTCAGTTCTCAGATGACCATGTTTTGAAAAACGTATGCCCCTCTCAGGGGCAGACTTTAGATACCTCAAAATATGGAAAACGACTTTAAGGTGAGAATCACGAGGGTCATGCATATACTGACTAACGAGAGTAATGGCATATGCAATATCAGACCTAGTATGTGAGAGATAAATCAACCTGCCAACCAACCTCTGATATTGGCCTAAATCAACCTTATTTCCAAGCCTTGCTTGCAATCTATGATTGACTTCAATTGGAGAATCAAATGGCTTACATCCCAACATACTTGTTTCTTCCAAGAGATCTAGGACATATTTTCTTTGAGAAATGAAGATCCCTTTATCAAATTTAACAACCTCAATACCAAGAAAGTATCTTAGATTCCCTAAATCCTTAATCTCAATCTCTTGAGTCAGTAGTTTCTTCAGGCGAGCAACTTCTGTTTCATCATCTCCTGTTACAATCATATCAACATAGACAACTAGTAATGTGATCTTACCATTTTAGTGTTTGATAAATAATGTGTCATCAGTATTACTCTTAGTGTAGCCAAAGGAGATCATGGCCTTACTAAGTCTGTCAAACCATGCACTGGGTGACTGTTTGAGAGCATACAAAGCCTGCTTCAACCTACACACTTTTTCTTTGGTTTTCTGACAATCAAATCCTGGAGGGATATCTATGTAGACTTCATCTTCTAAATCTCCATGCAAAAAGACATTCTTTACATCAAATTGATGTAAATCCCAGTTTAGGTTGGCTGCACATGATAGTATGACTCTGATAGTATTCATCTTTGCGACTGGAGTAAAAGTCTTTTGGTAATCAACACTATAAGTCTGAGTGTATCCATTTGCAACCAACCTAGCCTTGTACTTTTCGACTGAGCCATCTGCCCTGTGCTTTGCTGTAAACACCCACTTACATCCCACTGGTTTCTTTCCTACTGAAGAAGTAACAAGTTCCCAAGTTTCATTCTTTGCCAAAGCTTTCATCTCCTCCACCATTGCTTCCTTCCATTTTGCATCCTGATACGCTTCTTGCCAATCCTATGGAATAGAAACAGACAAGACAAAGGCTCTATAGGAAGAAGACAGAGAGTCATAGGAAACAAATTGAGATATGGGATGTTTAGCACAAGATCTCACACCCTTCCTGAGAGCAATAGTAATATTACTGTTATCAATAACATGATTAGTAACAGGATCATAATCAGCACTATGTATTAATGAAGTTGTATTAGAGGTAGGGATAGTAGGAGTTATCGGAACCTTACCACATTGGTTTTCAGGATCTAATTGCAAGGAAGACGGTTTGGCATTGGGATCATGTACAATGGCGCTAGTCTTCTCCCTCCTATTGTACCTCTTTAAATTTGGCCTATCTAATCTCTCTTTTCTTTGAAGTTGAAGATCCCTTTTGGATTGTAATTCATCAATATTAATAAGGTTCATAAATTGTTCCGGTACAGATACAAAAATAAGAGTCATTCCTGTTGCTACCTCATCTTCTTCCATCCTAGTCTCCCTCTGAAGAGCAGGAGAAAAATAAGGTTTCAACTCTCGAAAGGTAATATCCATACTCACATAATATTTTCTAGATGGAGGATGATAATACTTATAACTCTTTTGTGTGGAAGAATAACCAACAAACACATTTGAACACTCTGGGTTCTAATTTTCCTCCATGTTTGTGATGAACAAAACATGCACAACCAAACACCTTTGGTGGAACAATATATGAGGTATGACCTTATAGGACTTTTAAATTTCAATGTTCTAAGGGGCATTCTATTAACTAGGTATGCTGCAGAAAAAACATCATCTCCCCAATAGGTTTTAGGCACATTCATAGTAAACAAGGGAGATTTAGTCACTTCTAACAAATGTCTATTCTTTCTTTTTGACACCCCATTCTGAGCACTTGTGTTCACACAATTAGTTTGATGTATGATTCCCTGAGAGTCTAGATAGGCTTGAAACATATTATCCATGTACTCTGTTCCGTTAGCAGTTCTT